>JAHHUM010000593.1:879233-1053586 GCA_036173005.1 Crenichthys baileyi
TTAAAATTTATAATATATTTTATATATATAATATTATGTATATATATAATATATTATATTATATTATATTTATAATAATTTTATATATTATATAAGTTTTAGCCAAAGTCATTAAGAACTATCTTCAACATAAAGAAGTTGACTTACTGAAAGTGATGGTATAGCAAGTGTACCTAGAAGAATTGATGCTGTTTTGAAGGCAAAGGATGGTCATACAAATATTGATTTGATTTAGATTTCTCTTTTGTTCATTCATTGCATTTTGTTGATTGATGAAAATAAATGATTAACACTTCCATTTTTGAAAGCATTCTTTGTTTACAGAACTTTTTCACACCTGCCAAAAACTTCTGCACAGTACTATATATTTGTTATAATGTGGCTTTTGGCTAACACAGATTGCAGTTCTGGAATTACTGACATCTCACCCAGATACATAAACTAATAAGAAAGGGTAATATAGATCTTAAGTCATTAGATGAGGGTAAGATAACAAAATTGTTTGTCAGAACTCCAATTTATTAATCTATCAACTTGCCAGAACGGTTTAAGCCCTCACTAACTGTCAGCTTACTTTTGCAAGGCCTAGTTTCATATATGCAGTGGGATTATATTGCGTTCTTCTTTGAATTTTTATTGTTTGCAGCATAGAATAACATCTTTATTTATTATCGCACGACAGACTGCCATCAGCTAGAGACTTGTTAACAGAGTGGGACAGCTACAGAGGATTGAGAATAAGACCAAGAAAAACTGAGGAAAAGCACAGAATATGTGGCTGAGAAGAATGTCTCTCTGTGCTTCTGTAATTTCATATAAAAATGTAATAACATCAATTTTACTAGCTCAAAGATCATACTGATCATACTGCATTTTGTAAAAGAAGGTACAGAGCTGAACTCAAGATGGATGGAAACTCACCCGAATATATACCATGATAATATTTACCTGATGACCAAATTGATCAAAAGTTATTCACATTTCAGATTCACCTAGTCACATATATCTGTCTATGACAATTAACACAAATGAATGTTGATTTGCAGAACATTATGGCAAAGTATATTTTACAGAAGTGTGTGTTTTGGACTCTTCAGGGCTGTTTAGTCTATCAACTGTGGAAAATAGTATATGATAGTGTGGCAAAATTAAAAAAGAAGTTAAAACTTACAAGGCACAAACCATTTATTAAAATAGTATTCAAATTGCCATGATATCAGATATTAAGTTATTTATATCATATCTCAATTTTGTCTAAAAGCACAGAGACATGGTTTTCCATCTTTAATGCCTTGTCCTAATTATTAATACTATTTATGTCAGACTGTGATGTGGAGCTGTTGCATTAAAAATGCAAAATTTATTTAAACAAGAACTTATGTTTATAATATGATGTGGCTTCAGTTGTGATTTCTTTCTATCTTTTTTCTTTATATATTTATTCATTGGACATTGACTCTACTTCCCTATTTGTTGCTTATGGATCAGAGTGAAACTGTCCTTGTTGCATGAATTTTCATGCCACATGATGAACTTTTCTAAAATGGTAAATTGACTGAATGTATGAAGTGCTTTTCTAGTAATAAAGAATCATTCTAGTCAGAGAACATTTTCCCGAAAGTTTTGGGGTCTCTTTCTTATCAGAATATCCTGTATTGTCATTGTCACACAATGTACAACGAATCTGAGAAAAAAAGCTATCTGGTCAGTGAAGGAGCTAAACATAATTTATGTAAAATAGGAGACATTTGTTAAAACGATAAAATAAAAACACATGTTCAAACTGATTGATTATTGTGATCATTGCATCTTCTTTATATTCTGGCGGTATTGAGTTCAGCTATTGCTGTTGGATAGAAACTGATTTTGAATCTGCCAGCCCTTGCTTAAATTGATTTGTAGAGTCTGTCTGACGGTAACAGATCAAACAGAGAGCGACCCAGGTGAGAATTGTCCTTCATGATGTTATAAAGATTTTGGAGACAGCAGGAACTGTGAAGTTCTTCAAGTATGGGAGAGGGTATCCAGTGAACGTTTGGGCCATGTTAATGACCCTCTGGTGCACTCACCTCTGAGCCACTGTACAGCTGGTGTACCACACATCCCCCACAGAGACATGTCACACCACGGTAGTGTCATCTGCGACCTTGACGATGGTGTTGTTGAGGTCAGTGGTGGTGCAGTCGTAGGTCTAGAGGGTGTAGAGCAGGGGGCTTATTGTTGAATCATAAACACTTACCTTAACTGAGGCAAGTGAGGCCTGCAGTGATATGGATGTTGGTCTTGGTTCTTTTGTGATCTCCTGGTTAAGTTATCCGAGCTGAGATGTTCACAAGTAATTTTTTTCCAAGTCCAAGTCAAGTCTTAAGTCTCTTATGACTAAAATAAATATTTTCTCATCAAATCCACATCTACTACACCTCTAAGCCTGCATGTAGGCTAGTAATCCAAACCTGTACTGTTTGTCATTAGGCCTAAATTAACAGATACACATTTAATAATTATCTTTCAATATTTTAATATTCATTGACTGTTATATTTTAATTTTTTAACATTCAATTCATCATCCACAAATCTGCTAAAGGCTGGTTTAGAAAATATTTCAAAATTGATCAAATGTAGTATTTACCCTATTAGAAATATACATTTATAATAGAAAATAATAGAAAGATATTAAAACTTGTTATTCTGAATTTCTGAATAATTCAAAAATGTTTTTGTCTTTGTAATGACTAGGTTAACACCTGTTTATCATTGTCTTCATATTGTCACTTCTCCATTATTTATTGCACTAAATAGGGTTTGGAGAGTTTTATTTTCATGCTGAGTTGGAGATTTTTTAATAATATTGGGAAACCATTTTCTAAATCCACATTTAAAACCTTTGTAAAGATGTTCAAATTTAACACATACATTACAACATAGTTAAAACACCCAAAACAGCTTGGCAGACATGATCTAATGAGATTTCGAAGAGCAGAAACACCTATCAGCAAGAAAAAATGTTTCTTCTGGATCTTGTGGTTTTAAGACAAGGACCTTCTTTCAAGTTGGCAACAACTGACTTGTACTAGAGATTAAAATACTCTTAACATAGCATACAAAGATTTGCTTAATAATTATGCTACAGGAAGTATTAAAGTCAGTTCAAAGCAAATACTACAGTGCCTTGCAAAAGTTGTTCACCCCCTTCTCTTTTATCTATTTTCTTACATTCCAACCTGTTTTTGATCTTATTTTATGTGATAAATCTGCACAAAATAGTCTAAGATGATGAAGTAAAATGCCATAAATATGTCTAAAAACAGAATTTAAAAAAGGAAAACCTGAAAATAGGCATATTCCTATGTATCCACCCCCTAGCTTTGAAGCCCCTTAAATTTTCTAGTGCTGCCAGTTACCATCAAAAGTCACATAATTGGTGAAATAAAATCCACCTGTGTGTAATCTAAGTGTCACATGATCTGTCAGTATAAACACAACTTTTCTGAGAGGCCCCAGAGGCTGCAACACCCCTAAGCAAGAGGAATGCCACCATGAAAACCAAGGAGCTGTGTCAGTCTGCCTGTGATTTGAGACTGGGACAGAGGTTCACCTTCTAGCAGGACAATGGCCTGAAACATACCACTATAATAGAATTTTTCTTATCAAAGTGGGAGAGAAATTAACTCACAATAAGAGAAAATCCGGACTTTGTCTATAAGTTTTATTCAAAGGCATTTCTGTGTTTGAAGACCCTGTCACTGACGTGTCAGTGAAACAGAGGCCCCCGGGAACACAGTTTACAGAACAGTATTTATAGCAAATGAGGTTTTAAACATCAGCTTCAAAGATTTTAATTTTAGGGGCCCCTGAACCCTTCCCAGGATAGAGGAAAGACAATTATTTATGAGGACAACCATTGCCTTCTCGGCACAACCCCCCCAGGATTGTTTTAACCCCTTTAACGTTGGTAAGGGTTTGGAGTCCATCTACTCTAAATACCAAACCCTAATAAAAACCCCGAAGTCAGAGGAAAAGGGGTTAATGAAATTTCCAACAATTTGGAAATATTTGGAGAAATAAAGAAAATTTCCTAAAAACCCTTTTTCTTCAAATTTACAAGAAATAAAAACTAAAGGAAAATTTCTTAAAAACCCATCACCCAAGATTATAAAAAAAAAACCCAAAAAAAACAAAGACAAATTTTTAAGATAAACATAAAAATCAAAAAAAAAAATAAAAGACTCCATTTTTATCCCCGGATGCCAACCACCATAATAACCAGGAAAAATTCCCAAGAAAAACCCCTTTTTTTATTTTCGAGCCGTCAGCAACTCCCATTTATCTTACCGGGAAAAAGTAACAAACCCGGTTAATTTCCCTCCTGCCTCAGTTCATTTTCCTTTGGTAAGGCGGGAAGTTACAGTTAACACGAAGACCCTGAATGGTTAAAAATTAGTTTGATAGGACATGATCAAATTTTGTCTTTGTTAACGCAATAAACAGATAAAATATTTTTGTACCCTCTGTCTTTCCAAGGAAAAAAGGTTTTTTTCCCCTGTGCTATACAAAATCTAGATTTTATTAATTCCATTACCCAAATCTATGAAGAATTCCCGTACAGCACATATTAAAATTTGTCTCACTAGAAAAAACTACTAAAATTTCTGCTTTGCCTTTCAATGTAAAATTCCCCACCCAAAAAAAAAACTCCACCAGTGGTTATGTGCTTTATTCTAACTACTTTGTTTTGATTGGGGAACATAACCAGCTGGTGGGGTTTTTTTCCTTGGGTGAGGAATTCCCAAGGAAAAAAAACCTCACCCAAAGGTTATTTTTCCCTTTTGGGTTTAGGTTTTTTTCCCCCCGGGGAATTTCCCCACCCAAAAAAATAAAACCTTTTACCATGGTTTGTTTTTCCAACTAACAAAAAATTGAAATGGGGTTTTAAAACATACCAAAGGTTTTCATTAAAGGGGTAAAAAACCCCAAAAGGGGTTATTCATTTTACATTTTAGGTCCACCAGACATTTAATTTTTGATCTGGGGTTCGAAAAGGAGAACTTTCAAAACTAGATTTATTTCCCAAAAATTACTCAGTTACCCTTGTTAGCTGTACCCCTTTTCCCAAAAAACACGGGGTAATAAAACTTTCTACCAAACCTCACCGAAAGACCTCCCTATCGCTGTACCGAAGTGGAAGTCCTTTCTTTGGGCTGAAAAAAAGTTTTTTTTTCCGAAAAAATCATAAACAAAATTAAAATCCTGTCCTCTCCCAGGGCTTCTGCACTTTTAAAATCCCTTTACCAAACGTAAGGTGGCGGTCTTTTAAACCCCCCCTAGGGGAGGTTCGAACCGGGTCCTGTCAGGTGGGTTCCCCCTGAACACCTTCCCGGTAGGGGGAACCCCGGTAACCTCTCTACCTTACACGGGGTAGGGTTATAGGCCAAAGCAGATTTGA
Organism: Crenichthys baileyi; assembly: GCA_036173005.1. Taxonomy (NCBI): domain Eukaryota; kingdom Metazoa; phylum Chordata; class Actinopteri; order Cyprinodontiformes; family Goodeidae; genus Crenichthys; species Crenichthys baileyi. The sequence continues at coordinate 884,677 of JAHHUM010000593.1, forward strand.
TTATCTGTTTCTCCTGGAAACAAGGGTGGACTTTGGAATTGGCTGTTTTCAGTAATGCAGTTTTTCCCACCTGTGAAACCGTGAAAAGTTAATAAATCTTCTCACTCCACCTAGTATACTAGCAATGATCATCAGCTTAAATATCTGAATATTAAACAAATGTGACAGATGATGTTTTGGAGGAATGCCTGATTACAGGTCATTTTTTTTCCATAGTTTCAGAATACCCAAAGAAAATTTCAAAAATGGTCTAATCTTGGAGATGTAAAATTTCACAAAAGAATCACACCATTACTTTCGACCGGTTTTATCAGAATGTGATCTTACGGAACTATGCACCATTTATATAAACAAGTACAACGTCTCTTTCGCATTGTCACTAAGCCCCTCACTGGAGGTACTGAGCTTACCCGTTTTCCCATGAGTGCTAAAAACTTTATCATTGCTGAATTCCCCTTTCTGGCGCGAGGGTCCAACCCATGCGACAATCCAGCAAAAAAGTTTAAAAAACTTCTAGTCACCAGGATCACATGTACATAAAAACCCAGCAGAATGAATTCTGACAAAAGGTGGACACTATGAAATTACCAAACGCAACGATTAATAAATAAATCCAGATGTTTTTCTAACCGTAATTCAGTTCCATGACAACAAACGCAACTTCAGATGTTGTGCAATTCATCATGTCTCACTTAAATAAGTCACTATCATCCTGATTTGTCTGTTGAAGTATGACATTAGATTAATGGACATCCAATGTTAGCGATGCATAAACTCTACAAAGTTAAGCTACTAAATATTATCTACCCAGTATGAAGTCATGACTTAGATTTCTTTTATCAAAATATTTCCTTACTTTAGCATATCTTAAATGTCAGCTAGCTTAATGGCACCAGGCAAAACTTCAACCTAATAAATCACCAATGATCCTTTCATGCAAAACTAATTCTTCCAATTAGTTTGAAACTCAAAAATTTTAATTAACCTTTTAATAGTAAAACACATAAATCTAAATGTCATGCTACATCCTTAATTATTATACAAAAAAACATGTTAGGCAACAATCACTACAAGCATTTTTGATTACTATGTCTCTTAAACAGTGTTAAAACTCAGGAAGGGAGGTGCTAGGCATTACCATGAACAAAGGCGTGAACAAACCTAATATATGGCAGAGTCAGGCAGAACTAGCCTCTTATGGGCAGCCTATAGGCGGGACCCACAAGTTTCGTCATTCCAACCCATCTTATGTACCTTGAACTGCAAAACTGTAACACACCTACCTCAAAAACGAGCTGCTTCTCATTCTCCTGGAAAACTCAGGTTTTTAATCAATCTGGATTTAGAAACATTATTCTAAACATGCATTATTATGTCATGCAACACATAAACAAACATTCAGTCCAACAAAACAAAGACAAAACAATCAAAGACAGACAAATGGCCAATTTGAAGCTTCAAGAATTCAAAGAAATTTTTAAACTCTCTTTTTCAAATCTGTTTCTCAGCCATATCTCTTAATGCTGTAATTGATCAATTTTTATTATGACAATCTTCAGGATTCTCTTTTATTTTGCTCAATTTAATCCCAGCTGTATTCAAGAATTTTCTCTGCTCAGGTTTAATGCAAAGAAGTATTTTAAGTCGGCATTGACATCTTTTGGTGCATACCCCAACAAACAAAACTGCAGAGTTTAAAACCTAACAGAAATTAAGATAGAAGCTTGACTCCAACCTGGACTTTGTTTCCCACATAACGTTTCAAAAGAGAACCAACATCATTTTCTTTAATTGGGCTATTGTAAATTTTGAGATTTGGGGAGAAATTATTACTAGAACCCCTCTTTAATTTATCTAAATGCTAATAAACCTGTCAATATTTTATTCTTAGTAATCTGACATTCCTTGTGTACCTTTGTACTCATAGGTATTTTTCTTTTAATCTTAAAAACCCCTAAGAAATCAAACAAGGAGACTGTAGTTTGAGCCAACAATCCGTCTTAAGTGTTGTGAGAGCCTTTATTTCTTTTTCTTTTTCTAAAATAAAGGATTTTACTTGTCTTTTATTCCCATTATAAAGAATCCTAGCCTTGCTCCAAAACAAAACTCTTCAGCCCCCAATCTGTTTTCCCCAGAGTAAAAATTTTGAGTATTATTGCCTTTCAAACTACACAAAAATGACTGGAACTCATCATTGCTTAGATTTGGTTTTAAAAGGAATCGTCTACCTTTAATTAAGTATTATAATTTTATGGACCCTAAAATCTTTGGCTCACGGGCTTCAAGAGTCCAGTAACACAGTTGAGTACTGCTTGCATTAAACAATGATGCTAGCTTTTCTGCAGAGATTGAAGGATTGGTGCTTAATATCCCCAGACCTGTTAGTGTATTATTTCTACTTGGACAATAATCAGATAAAAAAATACTACTAGTTCACAGCTCCTAATTTACTCAGATCATATTTATGCTCCTAACCCAGTTCATAAGAAGCTTCAGATAAACATTATGCTAAAAAAACCCCAAAAAACCCAAGCCTAAAAACAAAACAAAACACAGATCTGGTTTAAAATAAGGAAAAGCATGCTTAAAAATTTGGTAGTGTGGTGGGAAATAATTCCACAGTCCTGAAGGCCTTTTCTATGCAGAGTCTTTTAGGGAACATCAGATTAGTTTATTTTTTTTTTGTGTGGTACCACTGTCCAATCAGATTATTTTTTTACCTTCAAAAATAACTAAATTCTTTCCATTCATCAGGTACTCCAGGGGCCCTAATGTTTTTTTTTTTTTTTTACAGGGAACAATGGTGTTCTCACAGGTGAATTTGACAGGGTACAATTACCCCAGTTTTAAGGAGGGAATCAAAAACCGGACGAATCCCCTCCAAAGCTTCCTTTTTCAATAAGTATTGTTTCTGACATGGCCTGTAGTTTGATTTAGGAATAATAACAACTGGCTCACAATCTGTAATAAGACCAACATCATATTTGTGAGCAGCCCACAATGAATCAGGTAGCTTCGCAAGATCTGCATCCGCAGAAGAAGCAGTAGCTAAAAATAGATGTGAATGTGAAATCAGTTGCACTGTACGATTACAGGCAACAACAGTGGGACAATGTCTTTTAAAAGCATTTTGAGAGGGAGACACAAACACATATGGGACGTCTGTCTCCCTCCAATCTGTGGCAAGGAGACAACGCCTAACAAAAAACCCCACATCCTTCCATTCCATATTTTCCGACTTGGCCAACGATACATGCGGTACCGAACCAGAAACTTGAAAGAAATGCAGCTGTTCAGAGGTCAATGTCACAGATAAAGCTGCTGTGTGATCATTCTAGTACATGTCAGAGAGGTGCACTCTCTCATTTGTAATTTTGTACCAACTGTCCTCATAGTCAAAATCAGGTCCTTCAGATACATGTGAAGTACAATGCAGATCATCTGCATCCATTATCTCACTGTTAGGTGTCACAGCATTTACTGCCAATGTGACAAAGTGTTGAGGTACAGGACCAACTGGAAGCTTCCACTGATATGCATATAAGGGTTGATCTGGGGCCCAATGTACTTCAGTGTAGTCATAGTCAAAGTCATTCTGAGTGTGAACTGTCAGTCCATCAGGGTTTGAAGTAATAGCAATATTCAATGTGCACATCAAATCTCTACCCATCAAGTTTAAAGGACACAAAGGAGACACCAAAAAAGAATTTTTTAACTGCACTCCTTGTGGAGTGGAACACTTTAGAGGAACAGAAAAACGTTCCCTAACTGTTTCACCCGAAGCAGAGCCAGAATGAACATAACGACCACTCAGTTTTGGCTGCTTTTTTATACATTTAGCTGATAAAACAGAGTGTGTCGCTCCTGAATCTACAACAAAAGAAATTTCTTCACCCATCACCATCATAGAAAACATAGGTATTCTTTTAAAAGCAGGGTTATATGTATGGAGATATGTGCCTGGTAAAACTACAGAGGCACCTTCTAAGTGTAATGTGGCCTCTGTAAGCAACCTATGTGAATCAGTATCATCATGCAACTGTGTGTGTGTGTGAAACCTCACGCTTCTTAACAGACCCCTCCTCAAGGCGGATGCCAGCCCGATCCAGAGTCTCATCCTCCCTTTATCAGTTACCGCCGTCAGGCCGCTGCAGTTTTTTCCGGACATTCATTCTTCCAGTGACCCATCTGTCCACAGTTATGGCAAGCATCGGAGCGGGACCACTGTCCCCTTCCCCGACCTCTCCCCCGGCGTCCCCGGCCTCGTCCTCGAGGAAAAGAATTACGTTGATTTATACTGTAGTACAGGGTCAAAGCAGCGTTATGCAAAGCAGTCTCTCTTTTGTCCACTTTTTCTTCTTTCAGTCGTTGATAACGTCATCGCTGTGTAAAGCATGTCTATTCAGCTCCTCGAAACGCACTCCATGTCTCCAGCCAACATAAAGAGTCTTAGTTTGTGCTGCGATCTCAGGGAGAAGTCCTTCCATAATGTATCCACACAGCATCTTCTCCCAGGGGCCCAAAACAGTAAAGTCAGCGAGGCGTTCCATACCTGAATGTTTATTGAACGCTTCTTCCATCCTGTAAAGAAAATCACCGACAGTCTCATCAGGACGTTGTTTCCAGTCCTTCGATGATCCCGGTCGCTGCTCATCTGTAGGCATTTTTATCTTAGAAAGGGATGGAGTTAGAGGAGAAGGAAGGTGTATTTTCACACTCTCTGCCCCGCTGGGGCCGCTGTGGTCGGTGAGATCAGCCTGCAGCACAGGTGGATGTGTGGGTTGACTCACGAGCTGATGCTGAAGCGGACTGGCGAGTTGACTTGGCTGACTTCTGGGCTGATTTACCGCTTGACCTGCTGCTGGAGGAGGACGGGAGTCTAGATCGGGGTCCGCCACCCGGAGGGCCTGCAACTCTATCTGTAAAGATGGATATGGACAGGAGTGTGAAGCATCACAAGGTCTATATGGAGGTGGAAACGTGGGATTTTCAACGGCATAACCAGCATTGTCATGCCTGTTTCCCACTCCCCAGACAATTTTTTTCCCCCTGCCATTTGTTTTAATTCAGACTTTCTTTCCCTACGGATAGCCATTCATTCCAACACTTTTACCCCATATTTTCTCTCTGATTTAAATCCTTGTTTTTTTTATTGTTTTTTTTTTTTTTGTTTCTCCAATCTCCATCCATCAACTGTGTTTTACTTTATTCAACTGATTTACACTCAAACTTTCACCCTGTGGAAAACCAAACTTATCTTCCCAATTAAAGCACATTTACACAATCATCCCCACCTTTTCCTTTCATTAATTTTATAAATCGCAGAGTTTGGAGAACCTCTGATGCCTTTGGTTCTGGAAACCCATTTTGCTATAGCCTTTTTTACCTGTTCAGTGGCACGTCTGCCCACTGGCTTTCTCTCCTTTATGAGGTGTAGAAAATTGCTGAAAGAACCACCCGCAAAACCCGTTGTTTTGCTTGTCTTATTGTTACCAATAAAACGCCTCCTGTATATCCTTACAGGTAATCAGCCGATGGTCCTCCTTCTCCCAACTCCTGGAACCTAATCATTAATTAGAGAATGATGGTTATGTGCAATAAAAATGATATCATACAGAGCAACTTCTCACCCAGATACATTTGAAGACAAATAGTTCGAATCCGATCAGCCAGAAGCCGCAGTTAGGCACCACGACCCCCTCCGTAAAATGGAGGGACTGAAGACAACGTCTCCAGGCTGGCCAGACGTCCTTGCCCCCTCCTGCGTTTCTCTGGCATGTCGAATCCTGTTCGTGACGCCAAATTATAATAGAATTTTTCTTATCAAAGTGGGAGAGAAATTAACTCACAATAAGAGAAAATCCGGACTTTGTCTTTATAAGTTTTATTCAAATTTCTGCGTTTGAAGACCCTGTCACTGACGAATCAGTGAAACAGAGGCCCCGAACACAGTTTACAGACAGTATTTATAGCAGAATGAGGGTGTTGTCTCAACCTCAAAGAGTTTAACTTTATGGCCCCTGAACCCTTCCCAGGATAGAGGTAAGACAATTATTTATCAGGACAACCATCTCCTCTTCTTCAGGCACAACCCCCTAGGATGTGTTTTAACCATTAAACTTCTGGTAATGGTTTAGAGTCCATCTACTTGTTCGTTTTGTTTTTTTTGACTAAGAACAAGTCACTACACTGTACTTCTCCATGGTGGTTTTCAAAATCATGCAGAAAAATTGATGCTCTTTAAAAAGTGAGCACTGATATTACTTTAAGACAAATTCTAAAATATGGCAAATATAAAGATAAATTTAAAAAGCAAACAAGATATGAATCTTAGTATGCTTTGATATACAGATCTACTGCCAACATGAATCACTAGAATGTCAAATGGATAACTGAACAGAAAAAAGAGGTTTGACAGAGTTGAGTGCTTTTGCCCTCTGCCCATTTTTATTCAGCTGGATATAAAAAATCCTTTTATGCACTGCCTTGAGTGCTTCATCATGTTTTTTTATTTTTTAATCTCACTGGGTGTTCCACTTAGCTTGCTACACACTGACAAAAGAACACAGAGCACGTTGCAGCTGTCACAATGTCATACGTCTATGTTTCTTTTTCCCTTAAAAATAATATTACTTCTGTCCATTTATCTTGAACACCTGACTTTACTCTCAGCATGTGAAAAGACTTACCACAACTAAAAGTGGTAAGTGGAACAAATGTTTAAATAAATCCATCATTTTACTTCTTTTTACCTTCATATTGTGTCACTGATGGAGTTTCTTTCATAATTTAACTTGTCCTTAACAAAGCATCCTACAAAGATGGCTTTGTGGACTAGGTTTCAGAAGGACACCGCTCTTTGGCAGGTAAGTTTACACATAAAATAAAAATGCCATTTTTCAGTCTTTTTTTTCAGTCTAAAAAAGTATATTTATAACATTCTTTTCCCTAATTCACCATAAAGAAAAACATGCCAGTGTTATTTATTATAAGTTGGCAAAATCTGGCAGAGAGAAATCCTTTTCAGCCAGTTCTTCACTCAAATAATCCGATTCAACACCTTCTTTTAAAAGTGTGCCTGTGTGAAATCTCAACATAGGTATAAAAAACATGCCAATCACTCTGTGTGGTTGTAAATATATCTATAAACATGTTTTTTTAATTTTTTTTATTTAGACTGTATTTTTACTTCTTAGGGTTTAGAGGGAATTTTACTTCAGCAATAAAATCAAATTAATAACAGTAATATTGGAAATGAACAAACACTGCTGCACACTCTTAGAAGTTATTAGTTTGTTCAAAACTTAATGTAAATTGTTGAAAGTCTTTAGTGTGTAATATTTCCCAGCTCTGAGAGGCATTTCAATATCGAACAACACAGGGAAGATAACAGTGAGGTCCAAACGAAACTTGTGTTGTTAAATTTGCAGAATTATCAGGATTTGCAATAACATTGCATTTCTGTTAAGTTGAAATGAGCTTTATAACCCAACAGTTAGATACAGAGATGACTTAGATTATCCTGTCCTTTGCTGATTTTGGCCTACAAATCAGAAATAATTGATGATCACCTGCATGTGCACTCCAATATCTTTACATATATCTCCTGGCTTGAGGTTATGGAAGAAAGACATATTTAGAACCTTTTTACATGCCTTACATACCTGCTGTTCATAGACATTAACAAAGGCACAATGACTGTAAATATTAACTTTGATATGCTCATATTAAACAGTTTATATATATGTTTATGCATTTGAGTCTGTAGTCAAAGTTTCATTATGTGTAGATGCAAACATGTTTTAAACAGCAACAACGTATTTTTTACCATACAACAAACATAATGTCCTGCAGGGAAAAAGAAGAAAAGACTGTTGGTGCACATGAATTATCTGCATAGTGTTTGTTCCCTCACTTGTTCCCCCACACCAATAAACCAAGACAGATTTTTAAGTGTAAAACTTCTCTTGTCTCGTCACTTTTTCAGCAATTCTCACGTTCATGTGTAATCACAGAGGCATGCTGCATCTCTCTGTCACTTTTTCCATTTTATTTTAAATTGGTGTGCAATATCTACCCACCAGCTATCAAGAGAGAGCTCTGAGCCAACCAATTACTGTCGAGGCAGTCTTACACCAAGAGTACCCTGCCCGACACGCAAAACCTCCCAGAGGGCTTGTCCAAGGCCCTGTTGTGATGAGGGGAGGGGGTCAATGCAAGTCAACCTTGGGGTGCTCCCCCTTGTTCTCTGCTATAACATCCCCTAAAATGGATCTGACAAACATGAACAGCCTATGACCACAAGGTGGTGAGTGGGAGGAGAATAAAGGAAGAAAAGCTAGAAGAGAATATGTTGCTGTTAAAGGGGGGCTGAGCATTAGGGCGCCAAAAAACTTTGGAGAAAGAGTGAAGAGTGTGATCAAGTACTAATGAAGCAGATTATACATCAAACATGTCCTTCCAGTGAATCTAAGGAATGTAGTAATTTAAATGAAGGGGATTTGTAGGCGATCAATAATAGAGACAAGTCAAGTGAGAGACGGTTTTCAGATGGAAAACTGGACTGGCATGGCCGCAAGTCTTTACGAGGGAGTGATGAAGCAGCTAAACGAATAACAGGATCTTCAGACTTGTCTTTTAGTTGTCCTTTTGGTAAGGCAGACTTGATTCTGTTTTTGCTTAGTAGCTGTCAACCATGCAGCAGTATATACTTCACACCTAAGGCATTACTTATTTAAAAGAGAAAATGATAAAACCTAACAAGTTACTCTTAATGTACAAACTATTTAATGCAAAAAAAACTTAAAATATGTTTATTTTCCGAATCAACAATACATTTCTGCTCATTTTCTAGAGTCACATTTTAAAATGTTTTTTCATGGCAGCATGTATATTCTTGATATATGTTCTTATTCTATTCCTCTTTAAGCTTTCTGCCTCTGATTTCACCACATGTCTCTTATTGGCAGTAGTTCTTCAACTGAATGTTATCATGTTGACAACCCTCACAAAGGACCTTTAGGATTCATGCATACTGATCAAGCATTTTTCTCATGATTTTCTCTTTTTTGGACCATTCTCTGTAAACCCTAGGGATGGTAGTGCATGAAAATCCCAGTAGATCAGCAGTTTCTGAAATACTCAGACCAGCCCGTCTGGCACCAACAACCATGCCACGTTCAAAGTCCCTTAAATCACCTTTCTTCCCCATTCTGATGCGCGGTTTGAACTGCAGCAGATCGTCTTGACCATGTCTACATGCCTAAATGCATTGAGTTGCTGCCATGTTATTGGCTGATTAGAAATTTGCGTTAACGAGCAGTTGGACAGGTGTCCCTAATAAAGTGGCCAGTGAGTGTCTGTAAATTAGTGTAACATTTACACACTATTTTATAATTCTGCTTTTGTTTCCACATTTTTACAGATTTAGCTGTGTTAGTTCAATCTTATTTTCCAAATGCACAGCACTAAAAAAACATTGTGTTAGCAGCTCTACTTTATATAGCAAGGACCTCGCAATATTTTTTTGTTCTCTTTTATGGACTTATCCAATTGAATCCCTTACTGATAAATGGATAAAGGTAAAAACAGTATGTTTGCTTTATAACATCTATTAAATATTTAACAAAATATATTTTTTTAATTTGCAGAGGATAATTGTCAGGGTAATTCCCGAAGGCAGCATGTGTGAGTCAAATACAGTGATTTGTATTTGTGCAGTAGTTTAATTCTTTTAGACAAAGAATGTTTTAAATTCACATGCACAGACAGCAGTGATTTTAGGGATGTGGGATTCATTTGCAGTCTGGTGACTGGAGCTAGGAGGGACTGCTACACGAAAGACTGGGCTGCTTGTGAATGCTTTGGGAAGAGGGAGGGGCCTATGCCAGCACCTGCTGAGAAGAAAAAAAATGACACATGCTTTTACATCAATCTCCAAATAACACCAGAAAAATGTTGTTACATGTTTTACTGGTCACTCCTTTAAAAAAGAATCACTAGAGGGGTCTGAATGCTTGCTAAATATAGCGATATGGTGCTAATGTATCTAACCAAACAGAGACACAACAGCAATTGTCTTCCAAATAATATGTTGTTATGAAATAAGCATATTTGCATGTTTAATTTAGGTTTTTGTTGTCTAAAAAGGTGCAAATCCCTTAAGTGTATACAGCTGTATGCTAATTTCTTAATAAATGCCGCTACTGTCAACAGCTTCACAAATACAATCACAGAGTGAAGGGGCCTTCACACCCCAACTGCATAATAATGCACTTTCCTTAAAAAGTATGCCATCCTTTTGCTAATTGTTATTTTAAATACTGTTAGTTTTGGTTGTTGTGACATCTTGGAGGAACTTCTGCTGGAAATCCAACCTAAGTTGGATTTAGTTGGACTTAGCTGCAATTAAGTGGATTCAAGACACTGACATTATAGTCTAAAACATTTAAGCTGAAGCTGACAGTCAACGGACCAAAATACATCTAATTTACTCAAACACATAGATTCTAGATACTGTCTGATTTTAAATTCCATTGCTGTAGATGAACAGAAATAGCATATTTCTAATTATTATTAAGTGAAGCAGCCTACTTCGTGAAACACATTTTAAAGGAGTCTCTCGTTAAGGAAGATCTACAGGCACGATATAAATCTTCTGTTTTACTTTTTGGGAAGTGCATTTCTGATTAGGAGCCAATCATATGCACCCTGCTGTCTAAAATGTTAAACATTTCACATGCACCTAGACCTTCAGCTGACTGAGAGTCTATTAAAACAGCACTGACCTCCCAAATGTGGTAAGTGTAACTAAAGAAAGCTATCAGGGGCAGCAGCAGTAGACATGGTGAGTGAACCAAATGGAAATTTAAATGGAAACCTGGGAGCTGCATTGTGTGTCAGTGGTAACCTAAATGAACACTCCTCTTGCCCTGTGACTTCAGCAGATCTGGCAATTTATCGTACTGGGGTTATTCTACAGAAAACGTATGAAAACACACACTATTCACTAAATTATGTAGAAGACTTGGGCAAGGTCTATAGCGGTTTGTAGTAATAAAAAATATATTAATACAAACATGGGAGTTGGGGTAAAAACTACATATATGTATTATTTTTTCTAAAATGATTTTCCTAAATATGAACCCATGTGTCTCTAAAATAAGTACTGAGGTAGTTAGACTAAGACAAAGCATCATAAAGCAGTAAAAACACCATTAGTAAAGTCTTCCATATAAATGGATCCAACTAGTCAATTCTATTCAATTCAATTCAGTTTTATTTATATAGCGCCAATTCACAACACATGTTGTCTCAAGGCACTTCACAAAAGTCAGGTACATACATTCCAATTAGTCCTAACCATTGAACAGTGCAGTCAGATTCAGTTATTTATTCAAATTGGATAAAAAGTTTTTCTATCTAAGGAAACTGAAGACAGATTGCATCGAGTCAGAGACTTGTAGCAGTCACTCCTGCTGGATGAGCATGTAGCGACAGTGGACAGTCACTGGCGATGACTTTGAAGCAATCCCTCATACTGAGCATGCATGTAGCAACAGTGGAGAGGAAAAACTCCCTTTTAACAGGAAGAAACCTCCAGCAGAACCAGGCTCAGTGTGAGGGGCCATCTGCCACGACCAACTGGGGGTTAGAGAGAACAGAGGAGAGACACAAAGAGAACAAAGAAGCACTGATCCAGGAGTACTTTCTATGGGAAGGAAAAGTAAATGTTAATGGATGTAGCTCCTTTAGTCTTTTCATCTAGAAAGAAAGAACAGATAAACTCTGAGCCATTTGTCAAGGTTAGAGTATGAAAGAGAGCACATAGAGTTAGTCACAGTAAAAGCTCAGTCAGTAGCTATGTCTATGAAAGAGAAAGGGTTAAACACTGAAAGACAGGGCCATGTGGATCATCGGTAGAGGGTGAGCATTAAGTTGTTGCCAGCAGAAGCTTGGACGATTCCCCTCTCCAGAAAGATGTCACAGGTAGACACAGAGTCAGGCCAGGTGTAGCTTCTAGGAAGAGAAAAGAGAGAGAACATAAAGTTAACAGCTGAAATAACAGCAAATAATGCAAAATTGGAGAGTAGTGTGAGAATGTTGCGAAGAGAGTGAAAGTGGTCATTATGTCCTCCAGTAGCCTAAGCCTATAGCAGCATAACTCCAGAGATAGCTCAGGATAATCTAAGCCACTCTAACTATAAGCGTTATCAAAAAGGAAAGTTTTAAGCCTAGCCTTAAAATTAGGCAGGGTGTCTGAGAGGAGCCTGATAACTAAAGGATCTGCCTCCCATTCTACTTCTAGACACTCTAGGAACCACCAGTAAACCTGCAGTCTGAGAACGAAGTGTTCTGTTAGGAATACATGGAACAATCAGATCTCTGATGTATGATGGAGCAAGGTCATTAAGGGCTTTATATGTGAGGAGAATTTTAAATTCTACTCTGGATTCAACTGGGAGCCAATGAAGGGAAGCTAAAATAGGAGAAATATGATCTCTGTTTTTAATTTTCATCAGAACTCTTGCTGCAGCATTTTGAATCTGCTGAAGGCTTTTAACTGCATTTTGTGGACATCCTGATAGTAATGAATTACAATAGTCCAGCCTTGAAGTAACAAATGCATGGACTAGTTTTTCAGCGTCATTCCTGGACAGGATACTTCTAATTATGGCAATGTTCCTGAGATGAAAGAAGGAAATCCTAGAAACCTGTTTAATATGGGATTTAAATGACATGTCCTGGTCAAAAATAACACCAAGGTTTTTTACTTTATTACCGGAGGTCAATTTACTGCCATCCAGGTTAAGTGACTGACTAAGCAGTTTCTTTTTTAAAGACTCCGGCCCAAATACAACAACTTCTGAATTGTCTGAAGATAGAAGCAGAAATTTTAAAGTCATCCCAGTTTTTATGTCTTCAAAACATGCTTGTAATCTATCTAACTGGTTGGGCTCATCAGGATTTATGGATAAGTAAAGCTGAGTATCATCAGCGTGACAGTGAAAATTTATCCAATGCTGCCAGATAATTTGACCTATTGGAAGCATATATATAGTAAAGAGAATTGGCCCAAGTACTGAACCCTGTGGTACTCCACAATTAATCCTGGAGTTTAAAGATGATTTATCATTTATATGAACTGTTGGGACCCAGCCATGGTTACAACATGAAAGTCCGGTACGAACTTTTCTGGAACTTTCAAAATAAATCACATTAACCCAACTTCCAGCACAGCCAGAAAAAAGGGGCAACAGCGGACTTCCCGTGACGTCACTGTCCAAATAAAAGCACCGCTCTTGCTTTCATTCTGTCTCTTCTACGCGGGTCCCCAGGGGTCCAGACAGGGGACACAGCGCGCTAATGTCTCTTGGCTGGCAAACAGACAAAACTCTTCAAACTGTCGGCGGCTCGCCGACATAATCTAAACATTATTTTTGTTTTATGAAATTTGGTTTTGTTTGTGTTGAAACCCAGCTATCTTAGTGCTAGCAGATTAGCTGTAAGCACACATGCTCAGTTTGTGTGTTCTGTGTTTGTGTTGGGAGGCTGGAGCTCTGGGTAACGTCACTTCCTGTTTTCGCTGTTGCACTTGGTGAATTGTTTGGTGTGTGAAGGCTCTCTCGTTTGATCTGATTTCTCTCTACTGTGATATCTCTTGTTCTAATACATAAGCATGTTAAAACACATACTTTCTGTTGCTGTATTTAACGTTTGGGGACTCTCCGTGTCTTACACGGTTTTTCTAGTAGTGGTAAGGGGTCGCTAGCTTAGCGTTAGCTTTTTACCCCCCATGGCTACCTGTTTTTGTTTGTTTCTCTCTCGAGTCCCCCTCTCTCCTGCTCTCTGTGTCAGATGTTCAGTTACTCCTCTGCCTCCTTTAGTGATAATGGTGGGTTAAAAAATATAGCATTTTTGTAAGTTTTGGAGGCGAGGATGTCGGAATTGGAGGCCCGGCTCCGTGCTTTTGAAAAACCAGCAGAAAAGGCCGAGGCCCCTTAGCCAGCGCGGTGCCTACCAAAGGGGTAGCCCCCAGTAGCAGTCCCCCAACAAAACCCCCGCGTAGCCCACTGAAACCCCCTGGTTAAGGATAAGCGTAAATACAGTAAAGATTGTTATTCAGGCTGGCGGAAGGGACACCCGGTTACGTAAAAACGGAGGTCACCAAAATTAGTTTTGGTTTTCCGTGTGTAAGTTTGCCCAAAAAAATGTCGGACTCCGTAAATTTTCTCTGGCCCCCCTCCCCGATTTAACCAGTGACGACATGTTTAGCTGCATGCTGTCATTTAAACCGCTAGCTGTCTAGGTGGTGTCAAAAAAAACAATGTGGGTTACATTGAAAACTGGAAAACATTTTGGGGGGAAAAACCTGGTCCATCCATCCCACTTTGGAAAAGGAGCAGCTCTTCTTTCTAGGAAAATGGGGCCCGAATTTATTAGTTCTCCAAAAAACTCTGATAACCCAGGGTTCAGACCAGGAAGCAGGGTCGTAGTTTAACATCCCCTCTGAAGTTTTACTGCTACCCAAACATTACCCTATTAAGACAGTGTCGCCCACGGCCAAAAATTTTAATAGATTAAAAAAAAATCTAAAAAGGAGGAAATCAGGAAAATCTCATAAAAAAAAAAACCACAACTCAGACTAAAAAAAAAAATAAAACAATTAAATGTGGCCTACTGAACAGATCTCTCTCTTCAAAGACATTGCTAGTTAGTGACCTGGTTTCTGACAATAAATTTGATTTATTTTGCCTAACTGAAACCTGGCTGCAGCAAGAGGATTATGTTACTATAAAGGAGTCAACTCTACTAATTTTTAAATTTTAATTTCCCGAAATACGGGGCAAGAGGAGGAGTAGCAACCATTTTTCAGTCCGATTTATTGATTAGTCCCCAGACCAATCAAAAAGCTACAACTCTTGAATTTTTAATCCTTAGTTTTCCTCATCCAAAATTGCAAAGCACAAAAACCACTTCTGTTTGTTGGTTTTCCCGTCCACCAGGCCCTTACTCTCAATTTTTGTAGATCATTTTTCAGACCTTTTATCTGCTTTAGTGTTAAATACAGAAAAATTTTTATAGGGGGTTTTTCATTCATGTTGACACTAAAATGATAGCCTAAATATAGCCTTTAATGCTATCTTAAACCAAATTTGGTTTTGGCTCAAAACATTAACAAACTACCCCCCTTTTGTCTTCATTCTCTAGACCTTGTGCTGACATATGGCATTGAGTTTAAAGACAAAAAAAATTTTTCTCATACTTGCCTGTCTGACCATTTCTTAATAACTTTGAGTTTAATTTAACCGAGTACTCCACACCTGAAAGAAAATGTCATTATAGTAGATCATTATCAGAAAAGCTGTAAACCTTTTTAAAGAATCTGTTTCCACTTTTTAATCTCCTCATTATCACTGAAAAGCACAGGGGAGGGCAAAAATTCTGTTTTTGCCCCTTTCCCAAATTTATTTTTTGTTCATAGTGTTACTTTACATTGCGTGGTGCATTAGACAATGCAGCCCCCTTAAAAAGAAAGGTAATTTTTCATAGGAGGCTGGCTCCTTGGTTTTAAATTTGTTCTGCGTAATTTAAAGCACAATGTTAGAAAAAATTTGGAGAGAAAATGGCGCTCTACACACCTAGAAGATTCCCACTTTTAATCTGGAAAAATAGCCACTGTTGCATAAAAAGACACTTCGCCCAAGCCAGAACAGCTTATTTTCATCATTTAATAGAAAAGAACAAGAATAAACCCGGGTTTTTCTTTAGTACAGTTGCTAAACTTAAAAAGAGTCATAGCTCTGTTGAGCCATCCATTCCCTTAGCTCTTAGCAGTCATGACTTTTTGGTATTCTTCTTAAATAAAATGATTCTAAAAAAATAAAATCTTTGACATACTCCAAAAGGATATTCTCTCAGCAAGTGAGAAAACATTGGAAGTAATGTAAAAACTGATCTGTGTTTGGGATGCTTTGATCCTGGGGGAGCTTCCCTGAGTTATCAGAAATATTAGCTTCATCAAAACCTTCAACTTGTATGTTAGACCCAATCCCAAACCAAAAATTTTTTAAGGAAGTGTTCCCTCTGATTACCACCCCCAATTTAATTGTTTAATCTATCTTTAGTAAATGGATATGTCCCCACAGGCTTTTAAGGTAGCTGAAATTAAACCTTTACTTAAGAAACCTTCGCTTGATCGAGATGACTTGAAAATTAAGACCTATATCCAATCTTCCATTCTTATCTAAAATTCTTGAAAAAATAGTTGCTAATCAAATGTGTGAGCATTTACACAGCAATGACCTGTTTTGAAGATTTTCAGTCAGGCTTCAGAGCTCATCATAGCAGGGGAAACAGCTCTGCTGAAAGTCACTAAGAATTTTTTTATGGCGTAAGATAATGGACTTTTTCCCTGTATGGTTTGTTAGGTCTGAGTGCTGCATTGATACAGTCGACCATAATATTCTCTTAAAAAGGTGGAATATGCTGTAGGGATCAGGGGAACAGCGCTAGGTGGTTTAAACCTTATCTGTCTGACAGATTCCAGTTTGTTCATGTAAATGATAAATCAGCTTTAAACCCCGGAATTGTGGAGTACCACAGGTTATTACTTGGGCCAATTTTTTTTACTATACACTGAATGCTTCCAATAGGTAAATTATCAGGCAGCATAGGGATAAATTTTCACTGTTACGCTGAAGATACTCAGCTTTTCTCTTTGGCCGGAGTCTTTTAAAAAAAAAAACTGCTTAGTCAATCACTTAACCTGGATAGCATTTAAATTGACCTCCCGTAATAAAGTAAAAAAAACCCTTGGTGTTTTTTTGACCCCGGAAAAATATTTTTAAATCCCATAAAACAGGTTTTTTAGTTTCCTTTTTATCTCAGGAACATTCCAAAATTAGAAGTACCTGTCCAGGACTGACGCTGAAAAAAACTAGTCCATGATTTTTTACTTCAAGGGTGGACTATTGTAATTTTTTACTATTAGGATTCCACAAAAAGAGTTAAAAGCCTTCAGCTCATTTTAAAATGCTGCAGCAAGAGTTTTGATGAAAATTAAAAAGAGAGATCAATTTTTCCCCCTTTTTAGTTTCCCTTTCATTGGCTCCCTGTTAAATCCCGAATAGAATTTTAAAATTTTCTCCTTTTACATATAAAGCCCTTAATGATCTAGCTCCATCATACATCAGAGATCTGATTGTTCCATGTTCCTAACAGAGCACTTTGTTCCCCAGACTGAGGGTTTAATGGTGGTTCCAGAGTCTCTAGAAGTAGAATGGGGGGGGATCCTTTTTTATCAGGCTCCTCTCCTGTGGAACCGCCCCGGTTTTGGCCGTGAGGCGGAACCCTGTCTACTTTTAAGGCTAGGCTTAAAACTTTTCCTTTTGATAAAGCTTATAGTTAGAGTGGCTTAGTTTATCAGGGAGGGAGCCTTTCCTCCCCCCTGTTGGATGGAGTAAGGGGGGATCAGTTTAGCCTAAACCGGCTCAGTTATGGTTGAGGTGCAAAACACCCTCCATTTCGACCTGTATGCCCCTTCTTTTTTCCCAATGGTTTATAATCATTCTGACAGAGAGGTACCCAAATCCTTGTGGTTTTTAGTATAACAATGACCATTAGTGGGACCCTTTGGGGGGTCCTTTAAAAAACAACATTGTTGAAAAAAAGCGTTTTTAAAAACTAAATAATCTAAAACTGAAACTTTCTGTGTGGTTATGCTGCTAAAGGCTTAGGCTGCTGGAGGACATAATGGGGACCATTTTCACCGTTTTCGCAAAATTCTCACATCTTCCAATTTTGCATTATTTGCTGTTATTTCAGCTGTTAACTTGTTCTCCTTTTTCTTCTAAAGCTACACCTGGCCTGACTCTGTGTCTACCTGTGACACCTTTCTGGAGAGGGGCATCGTCGAGCTTCTGCTAGCAACAACTTAATGCTCACCCTCTACCGATGATCCACATGGCCCTGTCTTTCAGTGTTTAACCCTTTCTCTTTCCTAGACATAGCTACTGACTGGATGCAATCTGCTGGGTTTCCTTAGACAGAAAAACTGTTTATCCAGTTTGAATAAATAACTAACTCTGACTGCACTGTTCATTGGTTAGGACTAATTGGAATGTATGTACCTGACTTTTGTAAAGTGCCTTGAGACAACATGTGTTGTGAATTGGCGCTATATAAATAAAACTGAATTGAATTGAATTGAATTGTTGGTTTTAAAAGTTAAGAAAAACTTTATTGAAAGGGTGATTTTAAACACAGAAGATCGGCCATAATGTGCCATCCATGCTTATGCATTTTAACCCCTTTTATTAGTGGTATTTCAAAGGTATATGTGTGATTCTGATGATAAGCTATAAGCTTCTTTTGTTAGCTTTAACTGCTAACAGCTAAGAAAACGTGCTTGCCTGCTAAAGATCATTTACCCAAAAAGGTTGTTGGTTTTCAATCCAGTGAAATAATATTTCCCTAAATATTATTTTACCAAACTTGAAAACTAAGTAAACACCATTAAGCCCATTTCTCCAGAAAGATTTGGTTCTTTTTCAAAATAATATTTCTTTAAATATTATTTTACTAAATAAAGGCAGCTAATTAAACACTGTTGGTCATCCAGAGGGTTGGCTTGATTCAGCAAATCATTCTTAAAATATTATTTTATTAAAATAATATTTTATCTGATCTTGCATTGTGAATGGTTGTCTAAAGGTATGCTGATTATTGCCTAAGTTGGTTCCAAGACTAACTTCACTTCACTTCCAGATTCTTCAAGATAATTCTTGATTCTCAAACATAAATAACATTGCATGGTAATGTTGCATCACTCTTTCGGACATGGTTTTCAACCATCTTTGATCAACTTGTTTATATTATACATAGCCATTAGTCTTCTTTATTCTTTAATTCTGCTTGGTAGTTTAGTTGGATTGTTTTAGCATAGTAAAGAGTTTGTTGATTGAAATATGTTTGACTTTGAGTTGACTTATTTTAAGAAATTGTGTGAATTCATTCCATGTGTGTGCAGAGTTTTGCTGTTCAATAATGTCAGAGCTTGGCTCATCCCTTTCAATTTTGTCCTAATACCACCGCCTTATTGGGCTGGTATTCACAGGAAACCCCTTAACAGACCGAAATATTTAATAAATATTAAAATATTAATATTAAAAAATTAAATAATATATTCATATTCATAATTACAACAGAACAAACTGGAATCTGTCAGACAAATAAGATTTAAACCAGCCTAGTGCTGTTCCCCTGATCCCTACAGCATATTCCAGCCTTTCTAAGAGAATATTGTGATCGACTGTATCAAATGCAGCACTGAGATCTAACAGGACAAGTACAGACACAAGTCCATTATGTGAGGCTAGGAGAATATCATTAGTGACTTTCAGCAGAGCTGTTTCAGTGCTAGTCTGTTTAGAGAAGGGGTGAAGGTTCAAACAAGATTCAGGTGAATGCTGTTTAACAATGTGAGGATTGTTACTTATTTTATCTGGTTGTACTTGTAATGTGGAATCTTCCTGGAATATGAATGTTTGTATACCATCTATTTTGCATGAGCATGTTTTTATAAGAATTATAAAGGAAGCATGTTCATATCATCAGGGCTGCATCAGACTAATTCTGATGCAGCCAGCTTATGAGTGAATATTTTTGAAGTTAGTTTAGAATTGCATGTTTTTTCCTACTTGATTACACAACATATTCGATCCTACCTCATTGTACCTGTCATTCACATTCCACCTCTGTTTACCACCTGCCTCAGTAACTGTTCCCGTCCTTATCCCTTTGGAATCGTTTGCCTGCTCATTTATGCCAGTTCTCTCCATCACATCACAACGAGAATCCCGATTAAGACATTGTAAACTGATTACCTTTAGAAATAGACTACCAACATCAACCACTTCCAGAAATAGGTAAAACATGTTTTTGAGTTTTTCCCCTTTCAATGTCTGAAATGGCATACAACATACACTTTTATGTGTGTTGCCTGGTTTGACAATAAGGCACCTGTTTCATTGACGGATGCTTGTACATAATTGCTCGCCTTTTTTATGTGACTGTTGTTAAGTGGTTAGCAACGTTGGTCGCAATCAAGACCTGATTATCTACATGGCGTGAAAACGATACATGGAAAATTGGTCTTTGATTGTGATGCATACAATAGCACCAAGCCTCACTTGGAGTCAGTTTTGACTCTAGGCTGTCATCTGTGATTTAGCTGTAGCTGAGCTCAGCTGCAAGGCAGGAGAACCAAGGTGCTTAAAGGTACAAATCCCAGCTTAGGTTTTCTGTAAAAATTAAACAGCTACAACAATTATTTGTGGTCCATTTTAAATTTAACCAGAATGAAAAAAGAGCCATTTTACAGCATAATATGTTTTACAATCATCAACTAACTATAATGCACGTAACGAAATCGCTACGCATCAAGCACTTTATACCATGTGCTTTATGTTTCTGCATCATTTGACTCTGGTATGCATGCACATATGTATTTTTGTATTTATTATAATTATTACACGCACCCTGCAAATGAACAACAGATGAAAATGATCTGTCTTGCTAACTCTGGCATAGTTACATCTGCAACTGTCATCTATGTTCGTTGATATGCATTTCTCTTTCAAATAAAACAGTCAAATGTTCAGAAAGCAGGATTAAAACATAACTTTCTGTTTAATAACTAAATCTGGAATACGTGTGTTGAAGCCTCTCTCTTCTCGTTTTGTTTTTTGTGTCTGTTCCATTTAATCTCTATTTCAGCTCACGCTTTACCAGTGAGCATACCTGCCTTACAAAAAGGCTAACCTAAAATTGCTATATCATTGGAAAAGTGAAGGCATATATTCTTATGTTGCTTTTATGTTTTATCTTTGAAGATTATAGAAAGCGTTAGAAATGATTGTTTTGATAATTCAGAAACTTGCCTTTATAACAATGTAATGGTTAGAAGAGAAAAGAATCTGGGCAAATAAAAAGCTACATTAAGTACAGAATTAAAAGACATTTTGCTTGTCTATGCAGGAAGGATAAATGCAGACTCGGTTTTAACGTGCAGTTTTTCCTGTGGCCTTCCTCCTCACCTGCTCCCTTCATCTAATTCTCTGTGTTTTCCTTGTTCTTTCTCTTTTATTGGGTTTTTCCTTCCTGGGCCGACTTCTTCTGAAATCTGAAACCTTGAGCCAAGCCATAACAGTTCAGCAAAAGCTCAGACATATTCTTGGGATGACAATGGCCTTTGTATGCCAATGAAATGTTTAAAACACAATCTGTCACCTGAGAGCAGGGGCACTCTCAAACTCAGACTCAAACCCGTAAAGAATCAGGAACATAAGAAACCGTCTCCAACATGTCAGAACCAGGACACTATTTTTAAGATTTGGCTGCAATACATCTTTTAAGATTTAATAATTTTGGTTGCATCTTAAGCTGCTTCATTTAATTTATTCGAAATTTCCTGTGTGTCTGTGTTGCTCTGTGATGGACTGGCGACCTGTCCAGGGTGTACCCTGCCTTCCGCCCATAGACTGCTGGAGATAAGCACCAGCTTCCCCGCAACCCACTATGGAAGACGCAGTAGAAAATGACTGACTGATGACTGACTGACGGACGGAGTAAAATTTTTCCCTTGCTCATTCAATTGTGGAAAGCTTGCACGCTTTAAGTAAACATTTTTCACATCATATTTAGGTCTTACTGCAGTCCTGGTTGGTCCTTTGGTACTTCCGCAAATTTCTCCATCCTAATTGGTGGTCGTCAGACCCATGACCACATGCCAACAGCACATGTTTTTTTTCCTGACAAGAGAATGCTCCATCATGATGGCTGCACATGTCCGTTTCCTTGGGAATGCTTTCCTGTCCCTTTTGTTTTTCTTACCCCAATATGGCAGATCCTTCCAGTTCTGACCAGATTAAAAAGTCACAGTGGTGAACTCATTGCAACCCCATGTTTGTTATTTAATCCTGTATTTTTATTATCCTTCAATGTATACTTACTAATATCCAGTGGCGGAACCAATATTAATTTTCTGCAGGTGCTATTTGGGAGCTTGCTGTTTTTTTGAGCATGCTGTGCTGTGAAGTGATCATAGGTCCATAAGTTCCCCTACAACACCTTTAAAAGTCTACGTTCACCAACAGTGTGCCTGATAAATATATGGACAAATTGTGGATTGTCAGTGACACCATACAAATAAAAGACCATTGCAATACTTTAATTTAGATACAAACTTGGTCTGCACCAAACACCAAACTCAATAAAATATTAACAGAGGAGGAATTTTTCCACTTAGTATCAGATGTCATCATAAAAGAAATATGCACATGTCTGTTGGACCATTTGTTTGCTACTATACCTCCCAGTGTCATCTGCTACTATATACCCCAGGATGGTCTGCACAACTCCCAGCAGGCACTGTAGCTGATAGGAAGGGGCGTTGCAGCACTGATGTCACAGTGGGCTATATAAGGACACCGGAGACGCCCCACCTTTGCTTTTTCTCCCGCTGGAAACTGAGACGGATACCACTCAACGGAGGCACATCATTCTGGAGAAGAAACCACACGTGGGTTTTCATTAATTCTACCCACTGGCCACACTCATGAGAAACTCAATGAGTTAAGCTTGCAAGGATAGGAAGACCTACCGATCGAAGACGTGGATTTAACACGTAACCCAAGAAAAACCCACGGAGGTTTTCCAAGGAGGTCCAAGGTCCGTCATATTTTCCCCTTTTGGCAGAGGAGGAAGGCCAGCCATCTTTGAGTTTGTTACGGATGCGTAACAAACTCCCCCCTCTCCCTCTGCTCCAGAGAAGACGACACCAAGTAATCCCATTTTGTTTTTATTTCTATTAGAAATAGCTTGGCCAGGATAGAGTAGGATTTTAGGGCGATTTAGAATCGCCACTTATAGTCCAATGTGTTTTAAGTTGTATGTGCATGCAATGTCTTATTGAAACTTTGATTGCTGTTGGACTCTGAAAGCCGCCGCGCTTTGAAGCTGTGCGTGACTCACTGTGTTTGAACACCTGAGCGCAGACTCGTGTCTGTCAAAATAAGGTCAAAGTTCCCCCACCTTCGGTGAAGCGGTTGATTAAACAGTGACATCTATTAATAGTTATCAATTATTACTGAGAATTTAATAATTGTAATTATCAAGGGGTTGAGCCATAATTACAACACCAGAGGACATCTCTGATTTCGATTCGTAAGTAATGATTTTCTGGTTAAGAAATAAATTTTTTCTAAATTATGATTTTAAATTATAATTCTTGATAGATATTAATTAATCAATAATCATAATTCTTACATGTCTTTGTGGTAAGAGGACAGAGGTGTTAATAATTCTGTCTCAGTCCAGGGTTCTGACGATTTTTTGCAAGATCATTGGTTCAACTGTCCCTGTTGCTGTTTCTTATGTAGTTTCTTCCAACAAGACAAACAAGAGAAACTGTGCTCAGTACTCACTGATATGATAGATAGAAAGATATCAACTTATAAAACTCTAAAAATGTGTCTTTGCAGGATATAAGTGAGTGTTTTAATGGTACATGATCTCTCTCTCTCTTATTTCCTTGGCAGCATCTGGCAAACGTGGTGGAGCTCTGGTTCTATTCACTGACTACATAATCACACAGCATAAGTAAAATTCATTGTTTGCTGAAACGTCTCTGTCAAGCCCCAAAACAAACAAGATGGAAATTATTGCCGATTTGGTATTTCTGCCTGTAGATCACCAAGCAGTCCAATGCTGGTGTCATTGTTTCAGTTTCTCACTAACTCTACCACTCATTTGTTTACAGGATCTGAAATAAGGTCATAGGCTCATCCTCATTTCCTTTTGTCTCATGTACGGTATTTTTTGTTTATTATAACTCTAGTTATTTTGATTTTTAGGTTAGATATAATCACAATCAGACTTAGTAGTATACTGTGCCTTGTTGGTGGTCTGCTCTCCTGTACTGAAACAAATTTTAAATAAAAAAGGAGATTCTGGACGTTAAATCCCTTCCCTACTCAGGTCTGTGCTGTAAACCGACCTAAATCCAGACATGAGCGGATATTTCACTGGATTAAAGCCAGGAACATCAGACTAAACTTGAAATGAGCAAACTCCACTTCTTCTGAGCTGGAAAAATGGCTGGCAAGTCAATTAAAAAATACATTACAGATGCTAACTGGAGTTGAGTGGTCGGACTTATCCCCAGCGGTATGAAGATATGACATTTTTCTATCATGTGAAAAATTCTACTGGCATTATTGTTGATGGGATGAAATGGCACAGCTACACCCATCACGTGTTTAGACACATGCAGCAGTCACGTGAAGAGGTAATAATAACGTGACTCACTATTCACATTATTAGGTACACCTGGTTAATTGCTTTTGTAACACACACAAAAAAGCTTTGCACAGATCACCAAAATTGGACCAAAACAGTTATGAAAAATGTTGCCTACCTCAATTTCAATTGCAATATTCAGATGATGTGGTCAGAAACTGGCTAAACTACATGAAGGCATAGATCCATCTTTTCCTGTATCAGTGGTTCAGGCTGCTGGTGGTGGTGGTAGAATGGGTATTACCATTTCACATATTACCATGTCACATTTTGAGCCTTTAGTAACAACTGAACAACTTTGAAATGCTAGATAAAACCTGAATATTGTTGCTGACTATGTCCATCCATTTATCACCACAGTTTACTGCTGATGGCTACATCCAGAAGGATAAAACACCATGTCACAAAGCTCAAAGCATCTTAAACTGGTTCCATGAACACTTCAATGAGTTTACTGTACTCCTATGGCCTTCACAGTCTTTCCTTCCTTCCTTCCTTCCTTCCTTCCGCCATCACATATCGGTTTGAAGAAAGCACCTCAGGTGTCAGAGAATGACATAGTGACAATTTGAAAGGTTCTGTCACAACTAAACCCCATTCTGTAACACTGATCACCGTGTCGTTTTTCTCGATATGGTGAGATGGCTGTGAGTGTGAAGTTATTAACTGAGATCGAAAAATAACGATGAGGTTAAAGTAGAAACAGATTATGTTTGATTAGTCATGTCACATCCAATCACAGTCATATCATGGAGCTGATGAACTCGTACAAATATTGACGACAGTGAAATTCCAATTTGAATGTGTAATATTTTTCATTTGACTGAATAAATGTGTGAATGCTGTAGCCATTTAATGCAGAGAACTTGATGCTGACGTATGTTTGGGAACACCGTTTTTGCTTGAAATGCTTTGATTTGCTCACACATAACCTTAAGTAACTAACTCGAAAGCATTATATCTAATTAAGATCTATGGGTCTTTGGGTGTTATGTAAAGCTGAAAACCCTCCGCTGACCCACATCAAAACACAAGTAAAGTAAAGTAACTTTAACTGCTGTTTTAATTAGAGTGCTCTACTTAATTGTGTTCCAAACATCACAAGCTGTTCTCTAGAGACAATTTGCTCTTCTAATGCTGCTCAGATATGGCCTTGCTTTTTAGTATGATTTTTTTATGGAAGTTTTATTGCATATTCTTGAATGACTCTGGTTGCCTGTATGACAGCAACCATTCACTATTAGGTTAACCCCTGGGTAATCCTGGGTTCGATTCCTGGCCGGGGGTCTTTCTGCATGGAGCATGCGTGGGTTCTCACCGGCTTCCTCCCACAGTCCAAAGACATGCCTGTTAGGTTAATTGGTCTCTCTAAATTGCCCTTAGGTGTATGAATGAGCGTGTGCATGGTTGTTTGTGTGTTGTCCTGCGATGGACTGGTGACCTGTCCAGGGTGTGCCCCGCCGCTCGCCCATAGACTGCTGGAGATAGGCACTAGCTCCCCGCGACCCACTATGGAATAAGGGGTAGGAAATGACAGACTGACTGACTAATGATTTTGTTTAGAAGTTGTTTTTTCATAGACATTTCCATTTTGGCCTTATTTTTGTTTCATAAAAAAAAAAAAAAAAAAAAAAAAAAACGACGTTTATTCTGTAGTAAAACGTCTAGATTATAATCATTTTACATCTGGAACATCAAAACCTTTAAATTAGCACATGACATATATTTTCGCTGGAAGTCCACCGTCATCTCCACAGTCTTGAGCGGGTTAAGCTCCAGGGGGTACGACTGCACCAGTGGACCAGCCAATCCACCTCCTGTCTGTATGCAGTTTCTTTATTTTCCTGGATCAGACCATTAACCGTGGTGTGTTGTGCAATAATAGTTGGAAGATTCTCTCTGTCTGGGTTTTATTCCTTAAGGAAAACTGTCCATCAGACAAAATGAAAATTCTTCTGAAACATAGTGTTCACTAAAGCCAACAAATGCACTTTAAACACAATTTTTGTATCAGTCATAGTTATTTACCTTTATTTTTACCATCTACTTTCAGTCCTTATGACTCTGGCATCATTGACAACAGGTGACCCAGATATGCACTATGCAGACCATTCGAGACTTTTAAAAGCTTTGTATTTTTGTAAAATCCTGCCTTGTAACTTTTTTATTACATTTATTTTTTATTTATTTGTTTTATTTTATTATAATTGTGCAGTTGCTGAAAAAGTTTAAACATAATAAAAGGAATTTGACCCATGTGCAAATTGTGCACACAGAGTAAAAATAAAAAAAAAGTATAAGAAAAAATACTGGTTTCACATTCAAACTTTGAAAAGTTAATGAAGGGTTTCTGTAAGCAATCACATAAACTAAGTGCCCTGGGCTTGTTTTCACAATTTTACCATAATGCAGACAGACCTTTAGCCCTGAAGTTAGATGACCGCGTTAAATAGCATCACTGTCAGAGTCCAGGGCTTGCTCTGCATTCACTGTTCCAGCTCCGGTCTGTGTTGGTAAAATGGGAAGACAGTTGCCCTCACCACCTTCAAAACTTGCATCAATCCATACTCTACTGTGATGAACAATATTAATAGATATGGATACAACTAAATTGTGTTTTCAGACTGACAGTATTACTTATAAATGTTATGTTCTCTCAATTCAGTTTCATTCAGTTTCATTCAGTTTTAAAACCATATTACTTCATCCATCAGCTCAATGGTATAATCAGAATAACAGGAGGTCATTGCAAGGATATTATGCAGAACATAAGCCACAAGAATGGTGTTTATTTTTGATTTCAGACATTTGAGAAAGCACAGCCCCAACACCTGTGTTACTAAATATGCTATTCTGCATTTTTAAGTGGATTCTATTTTATTTATCAAATTATCAAACCAAGATCCTTTTAGGCCTAGAAAGTGTTACAATACAATGATCTTTTATGTTTTACTTGACAAAATACTTACACCCAACTGAGAGACATTTTGCATGTTCTCTGACTCCTCAAATCCTGTTTTATATGTGATGAAATGTTAATAGAACTGGGGGATGTGCAATGAAAAACAGTAAAAGTTAAACAAGAGCTGCCCTCAATAAGAGAGTCAAGTCAGAATAAGTATTTGCAAAAAAGGCTGATGCAGATTTATTTAAATTCTGTAAAAGGAACATTCAAGGTAATTAAGCATATTAAACAGAAGAGCAAGACCCTAAGGCTGAGTAATAATATCAGATGTTTTTATCTCTTAAAACTAATGCACATTGTCAGGGGTACAAATCTGGCTTTTTTACATGAAGGCAAAGCTAAGTTAGTCTGCTAAATAAACTCCCAGGTAAATGACCAAGCACCACCAATTTATGGACACATCCGATTTCTCATCCAGTGCCTTTATCTTGGCTTCTGTTTCATTTTGCTCCTATTTCAATAAATATAGCCAACTGTGCAGCTGAATATTAGACACTGTCATCAGAATGGTCCAAATGATAATCAGGCAAATGCAAAAATGTAAACAAAGCAGCATGAACAGATGCCTTACCCTCCTGACTCTTTACAGGGTGATGGTTAATATCAACTTATTGTATTTCTCTTATATTTATTTCAAGTGTGCAGTTGCCACTTCCAGTAATAATACGTAGTGGCGATAGAATAATATGTTTTATAAATTGTGAAGGAGATACAGTGTGGCATAAACTAATCTGACATCTTAACACTGATGGTTAACCCTATAGTTAATGGTTAATGACCTTGTAATCACCCTTTTAGAGCCGGTTAGAGAGCGAATATGAACCATTTCAGTATTCATATCAGTCTACTGAAAAGTTTATGGTTTTGTATTATAAAGATTAAATACAATTTCAAATAAATTTACTGTAATTTAACTTTAAAGAAAATAGCATATAATTAAACAAGTATTGTTTCTCATTCCACAGATTTTGTGTAAAAATATACAGATAAAACACAAATATGTAAACACAAAGTAGATAAAATATATTGAATAACTGCATTAACATCAAGTGCATAATCTTAGAAGCAGTTAAGCATTTCAACAGACTGAGACAGAAAACTGTGCAGCAGTTTTGCGGTTTTGCTTTTGATGTTAATGGCAGAAGGCTAATGGCAGAAGGAGAGACCTCACTAGGGGGAGTGCCAAAATAATAGTACCTAGACTGTTTGGACAAGGCTGTCTCAGTAAGGTTGTTTTGGTCTGTGCCCTAGTGCAATTGCTGTGTTCACATCTTCACAAACAAACTGCACCAAGAGGGGAAACAAATAAGAGCTAGTTTTAAACATACTAAACATTAAGGGTGTGAATACACCTTTTCAGCAACCGAACTCTAGAGCGGTTCTTTAATGGTGTGAATGTGATCCGACCAAAGTAAACAAACTGTAGGTGTGATAACGCCCTAATACACTGTCTACCATAGCACTGTGGAATGTTGAGAGGATGCTGGTAAGGGATGATGTTTTTTTCAGTTTACTTTAAGAAGTGCAGGTTCTACTGGGCCTGTTTCACAAACCTAGTTGTTTTCTTTAAGTGGGTGAAGTCATCAGAGATCAGCACTCCAAAGATGTTAAATCTATTCACTCTCTGGTGATCATTTTGGTTGATTCTGTTTATTAATGGAGTTAAAACTTTGAATGTACCATGGAGGAAATGATTTCAACATAATTTTAGGAGTTTAGTTTCATTTACAACTTTATGATTATCCTTTCAACATAAATCCTCTCATTACCTGGTGAAAAAAAAATCATCCATCAATCCATCATCTTTCACCAACTCAAAGGCTCAGCCTTCCTTCCTGCAGAGGAAGCTCTCTTAGGCTTATTGTGTTTGGCAGGGGCCCAAGTCAAGTCCTTGAGAGCTACCGTTCTGCAACTGTTAGATGCATCACTTCTCCAACACACCTGAATCAAATGGCTTAATTCCCTCATCAGCATGTCAATAGGCTTGGCAGAGGCCTAGTAACAATCTGTATATTTGATATAGCTGTGTTGAAGCAGGACTGCACCTTAAAGTTGCACAACAGTAGCTCTTGAAGACTGGATTTGGGTACCCCTGCCGTTTGGGTTCCCGTATTTTTCGGTCATGAACCATATGGTCATAGATAAGAGTTGGAAAGTAGACAGAATGGTAAATGAAATACATTACTTTTAGGCTATGCTTTTTTCTTTATCGTGACAGAGCAGAAAAATATCTGCATTAGGGTAGGCAAGGCCCAAATCCATCTACTTATGTTTTGCTTTATCCTACCATCGACAAGATACTAAGATATGTAAATTTCTTCCACATGAGGCAAAGACAGAGTCCTGACTCGGAGGGAATGTTCCACTTTTTCTAGTAGAGAATCATTGTAAAAATATATATTAAAATGCAAATGGAAGTAATGTGTTTTTTACCTGAATATTCTTCTGTATAAGATACTTTCTGTCAACAAACAAACTAAGCTGTTAAGTCAGAGATTGAGTATAA
The DNA here is from genome assembly GCA_036173005.1 of Crenichthys baileyi. Taxonomy (NCBI): domain Eukaryota; kingdom Metazoa; phylum Chordata; class Actinopteri; order Cyprinodontiformes; family Goodeidae; genus Crenichthys; species Crenichthys baileyi. The sequence goes on from JAHHUM010000593.1 coordinate 914,508, forward strand.
TTCCTAACACAGAAAGTGTCTAAATTGACATTCTCATTGTTTTACACTCTGAAAGGTTGTCCTAAGAGGATTACTGTATGACAAACCTGCTGTGTTAAAGGTTAATTCCTAAGCCTCTACATTGCTTTCACTTCCTTTATACCTTTGCATTTTCGTGGTGAACACAGTAACTCTCTCCCATTCCTTAACACTTCCACTTCCTTTTATCCCTTGCTCTATATAATCCAGGTTGCTGCTTGGCTTTTTGTCTGTGGCTAATTAACAATTAGCTAACACATTGTTTTCTTTGTGAAATTCGGTCTTGTCTTTAGCTTCTAACATTTTATTTTATTACTTCCCCCCTTTATTACTCCTTCATACCTCTCTCACTGTGTCGTCTTTTTTTAACACCTGAAGCGAACTGGTGAGTCGCTTCTGTCCATAGATGGTTAATTGGAATTACACTGAGGCTCTATATGGTGGTGGATGTATTTATTATGTATTTAATTGTCCAATATATTTATGTCTACCTTTTGCCAAACTATATAATTTCCTCTTTGTCGTATCACTTTTTTAATGTCTGTCATTTCCTTGCTTTTACATGACTACACACAGTTATATGCAGTTGTTCCAGTGCTCTTTCTTGACTATTTTTCTCCAGTTGTACCAATAAAATGGTTTTCCCAACAAACATTAGAATACACAATACTACATGCACATTTGCCTCTTTTCTTTTATGTGCCCCAACTCTCCCTCTCATACTATCAGTTACTCTTTCTGTTCTTCTTAAACAGAGATCATTGATGTATAAAGCACTGGCATAAAAGCAAAATCCATTCTTTTTCTCTGTTGTTTACCTCTGGTTTTGAACCTTTACCTTCATTCTCCCATCTAGCCTCTTTGGATTTTCTTGCTTTTGCTGTTAGTGAAGACACATGGCAGATTTGTGCACTGTTATGGCCTTATGGTTTAATTAAAAAGGAGCTAGTAATTAATGAAAACAGTGAAATCTTTCCACCAGAGCTTACTGTCAAACCAGTAAACCTGCTTCCTGTTGTTAACTGCATGAAACAAGTTGCTTCATTTGTTATAGTATTTTCCTGATTTTCGTTCTGGGACCATTTTATGTTTCTGTTCATTTTCTTTTATTGTTTCTCAATTTAATCACACTATTGCCAATTGTTCTGACTGCTTTGCTTGAGTTTGTTACAACAGATGGAATGTGAAGTGATTTATTAATACCATATAACAAGGAGGCTTGTAATGTGTAAAAAATTGTTTGCAAGTATAGCAGATTACAATATGCTTTTTCTTTGTAGGCATCATTATTTGGGTGAGCAGTCTAGCCCAGGACTGTTTTACACCAACACTTTTGGGAAAATTCTCTCATAGACAAAATAGTAAAAGAGACAGTAAAAAATATATTCACATCCTGGCCAAACAATTACCATTCAGGTAATATTTCAAATTTTAATATTTAACTACTGTAATAATGAGATAATTATATACAGAATGTTTAAAAGAGTTGCGGTTTGAGAGCCAAAATATTACCCGTTTTTCCTTAAGGGTTACATTTATGATAATATGCCTATCCACACATTGTCTTGTTAAGCTGGATAAAAATGTGTCCAAATAATGCCTAGATTGTCAATAGATGTCTAGGCTAAAAAGTGATTGTGTTTGATCTGAAAGTAAAAGAGGCTTAGATGTGTACATCTGGGTTATTCATCTAGTAGCAAATTTAAATGTAAACTTGATTGACAAGCATAGTAATAGGCTGGTCTCAAACTCACAATTACTATCAGAGCATCTTGATCTAATGAGCTACATGGTCACATACAAAACACGGTACAGTTGATATGCATTGTGTCGGAAAAGTATTCACAGTGCTGCACTTTTTCCACATTTAGTTATGTTACAGCCTTATTCCAAATGTTTCAAATTAATCTCTTTCCTCAAAGTTATACATACAATACCCCATGTGACAATGTGAAAGAAGTTTGTTTGAGACTGCTGCATATTTATTACAAACAGAAAACTAAGAAATCATATTTACATAGGTATTCTTTGCCATGAGGCTCTAAAAAGCTGAGGTTCATACAGTTTCCTTTGTACATCCTTGAAATGTTTCTACAATTTAATTGAAGTCCACCTGTGGTAAAAATCAGTTAACTGGATATGATTAGGAAAGGCACACACCTGTCTTTATAAGGTCCCACCATGGACAGTACATGTCAGAGTGCAAACACTAAGTATGAAGGCAAAGGAATTGCAAAATTCCAGTAGCTGTAGACCTGACAGGTCTACAGATCCTAGAGCTGGCCAGGCATTTAAACTGAGTGATAGGGGGGAGAAGGCCTTAGTCAGGGAGGTGACAAAGAACCCCATGGTCACTCTGTCAGAGCTCCAGCGTTCTCCTGTGGATAGAGGGGAACCTTCCAGAAAGACAACTATCTCAGCAGCAATCCACCAAATAGGCCTGTTTGGTAGAGTGGACAGATGTAAGTCACTCCTTAATACAAGGCAGATGGCAGTCCCTCTAGAGTTTGCCAAAAGACACCTGAAGTCAAGTCAAGTCAAGTCAAGTTTTTTATATAGTGCTTTTCAGTAACAAGGCACTCAAAGCGCTGAAGGACTATCAGACCATGAGAAACAAAATTCTCTGGCCTGATTAGACAAAGATACCAATACCATCATTACAGTGAAGCGTGGTGGTGGCAGCGTCATGCTATGGGGATGTTTTTTAGCAGCAGGAACTGGCAGACTAGCCAGAATAGAAGGAAAGATTAATGCAGCAATGTACAGAGACATCCTGGATGAAAACCTGCTTCAGAGTGCTCTTGACCTCAGACTGGGGTGAAAAGTTCATTTTCAGCAGGACAATGACCGAAAGCATACATCCAAGATCTTAAAGAAGTGGCTTCAGAACTACTTCCTGGAGTGGCCAAGCCAGATTCTAGACTTAAACCCAATTCAACATCTCTGGAGAGATCTGAAAATAAGCTCTGCACAAATGTATCCCATTGAACCTGATGACGCTTGAGATGTCCTGCAAAGAAGAATGGGCAAAAGTGCCTAAAGATAGATGTGCTAAGCTTGTGGCAGCATGTTCAACATGACTTGAGGCTGTAATTGCTGCCAAATGTGGAAAGTATTGAGCAAATGCTGTGAATAGATACATAAATGTGATTTCTTAGTTTGTATTTGTATTACATTTTCAACAATCTCAAACAAACTATTTTAACATTGTCATAGTGGGGTATTGTGTGTAGAATTTTGAGGAACGGGATTAATTTGATAACATTTGGAATAAGGTTGTAACATAACCAAAGTGTAAAAGCCCAGTGCTATGAATACTTTCCAGATGCACTGTATATCAGGGTTTCCCCCGTGTGTTCCTGTGTTACTGTTAATGTAATTTCCTTAGCACTGGTTATATTGCAACATATAACCCAGGGGTATATCTGTATATCTAAGGGTGACTCAGTGTATTAACTTCAAATGTTCTGACACACTGCCACTGTTTGAGATTTTAGCAGTTCTGGTTGGAAATTATGCTAAACACGTGCCTCTTTTTAATCAACCTGAACTCAACTTTATATCAAGTAATATTGAAAATGCACCTTTATTTCAGTGCACAACCTATGCAAAAATGCATTCTGTTTTGCCATCTGTCAGTATAGCCCAAAGGTATCTTAATATTTGCAATTTGTTGTCTCAACTTGCACCTTGACAGAATGCAGCATCTTAACTTAGCAATATTTGCCTACTCTACCTTACAAAATTTCTCCAACTCTACCAGATTGTAAGAACATATTTTGTCCACAGTCCTATTGTCATTCAGTTGGAATTAGTTCTGCTAAATCAATTAGGCCATTCCAAGACATTTTTTATAAAGCATATAATTATCATTTTGTTCAAGCTTAGGCTCTTCTTAGTGCAAGAGGTTTTGCTTTATCTAAACATGGGCCAAATATATCCCTTTAGATCAGGGTTACATATAGACTTAACATTGACTCATGTCTAAATGAAGTCTACCGACATGTAGCCATAACACTAAAATTAAGTCTTTTGCCCAGTGGAGAGTCACATTTTCCATGTTTTTCAAACAAGCCTAATACAAAAAGAATAAAATTGTTTGAGTCCAGGATTAAACTAAAATGTATCCAAGTGAGGGGTAATGGTCAAAAATCCAGGGGGAGTTTTTGGGAGTAGGACCACACTTGCTGAAGAAGGAAGCAGTAATGGCCAAAAATCCAGCAGAAGCCGGATTAAGAAAATAAGGCTGTGAAGGGATTTCTACTATGTGTATGGTTCTGCATACAGATTATAGTGACAAAGGCTGAAATGTAAACCAGCCAGACTCTCCTCCGCATTATAACCCACCAAAATCCCTATTATACCACAAGATGATCAGGACAAGTGTCAAAATGATGGCCAATGACAACAGCTTCCAACCTTTCTCTGCTAAGACGCAAGTAATCTCTCCCACTACTCCTCAGCAAAATGCCATCAGCTAAGGTTTTTTTCAGGAGAGGATGCGTGATGAAAGATAATCAGCCATTGCGAGGCTAACAAACTGTCATGATGTGATTTTTTTTTCTTATTTAAGGGACCTCTAAAGACCCCCATTGCATTTCTGTGCACAGAGAGATTAAAATGATTTGTGTGTGTCACAAGTAACCTTTTCAAAAGTTCAAAAGTGTCTACTCGTACTCGTCGTCTTCGCTTATCCAGGACCAGGTCGCGGGGGCAGCAGACTGAGCAGAGACACCCAGACGTCCCTCTCCCCAGACACCTCCTCCAGCTCCTCCTGGGGGAGCCCAAAGCGTTCCCAGGCCAGCCGAGAGACATAGTCCCTCCAACGTGTCCTGGGCCGTTCCCTGGGCCTCCTCCCGGTGGGACGTGCCTGGAACACCTCCAGAGGAAGGCTTCCAGGAGGCATCCGGTATAGATGCCCGAGCCACCTCAATTGGCTCCTCTCGATGTGGAGGAGCAGCGGCTCTACTCCGAGCCCCTCCTGGATGGCCGAGCTCCTCACCCTATCTCTAAGGGAGTGCCCGGCCACCCTACGGAGGAAACTCATTTCAGCCGCTTGTATCCGGGATCTCGTTCTTTCGGTCATGACCCAAAGTTCATGGCCATAGGTGAAGGTAGGAACTTAGAACGACCAGTAAATCGAGAGCTTCGCTTTTCGGCTCAGCTCTCTCTTCACCACAACCGTCCGGCACAGTGCCCCCATTACTGCGGCAGACGCACCAAAAGTGTGTATTGTTCCTCAAAAATGATAAACCTTTACATTAATAACCCCCGTTTTTCTCTAGTTTTCTTATTAAATTTGTAGTTTGAGTCATTATGTGGTCACCTTTAGAGCAAAGAGTTAGTTTTTATCGTAATCTGTTGCTGGCATTTCTGTCCAATGGGAGCAATGATCGTCACCCGCGTGGCTTTGTTTACAAGTAATAGTTGCAAAAAGTACAATATGAAAGCAAACCGCACCAAACAAGAAAAATAAAGTCCGCTTTTGGTCCGGAGCAAACAAGCGGACCAAAGCACTTTCCTGGTGTAAATACACCCATAATGAGCTTACAGGGTACACTAAATAGTGTACAATGCTTTAATCAAGCAGTCATCCAATCCAAATGTTTTACTCAGAACTAACCATTTGAATTTGCTTGAAAATCATCTAAACCATAACGGTTTCACCAATACTTGCTTAGGCCAATTGTACAAATTAGTAGATTGTGACTCCTCAACTACCCAGAGAGTGTAGGAGCATGCTGCTGCACAGCTGATGCTGAATCCAATGGTTTACTTTGCTCTTGACAGTTCTAGCGTGCAACCAGGTAAATTGCCCTGGGCCCATGATGGAGATGGCTCGGCCTTCCAACCATCAAATTATGGTAAAAAATATTTTTTTGTAAACAAAAAAAAAGCCTACTATTGAAGTTACATAAAACATTTGTAATTTATTTTTTCTTCCTAATTTTCCTTTCAGTAATGGTCAAGAACGTCTCCACACCAATCACAAAACGTGTTTGGCCGCTGATATAACTTCTGACTTTGAGGTTCATTAAGCTCCTCCACCAAAGTATAAAATGCTTGGTGAGCTGAAGGAAGAAAGGGGAAACAAATCCTCAATCTTCCCTTTCGCTGTTGGTCAGGCAACTGCTCCATTACTTTGAAATAAATAAAAAAACAATACTGTGATTGTCACCTAAGGAACATGCCTCAAGCTCCAGGTATTTAGCCTTTAGTTTGCTCACGGTGGCTCCACCGTACAGACATCACTTATCTCTTCACCTAGCTTCACCTATCTTGTCTCTGCTCTAATGTCGCTAGAAAACCTAAAAACTGTTTCTGTCAGAGAGGTGTTACAGTGACATGTTACTCTACAATGAGCCTCAACTGCTAATGGAAGATTTTGTGCGTGGCATTTGAATTTTAAAATAAAACATGTATAATAAGCAGTCACCTATAAAACGAACAATTGGATCACACAGCCTGTATTTGAAAGCAAAAAGTGCCTTGTATCAAAGAAATGAATCTATCTTTATCTTATATTTAAGATAAAGCAGCCGTCTAAATTATTTCATGATGGACTGTAGCACAGAAAATAGAAAGAGGACTTTAAAATGCCAGTCAGACCTAGCAGACCCAAACAAATCTTGATGGTCTGCTGGGAAGGCCTGGCGGAGTCTCCTGTGAGGCGGAGCTTCAACTCCCACCTGCGGAAGAGCTTCAAATACGTTGAGGGAGGTGGGGGACATTGAGTCCTAGTGGGCCATGCTCTGCGGCTCCATTGCCGAGGTGGCTTACTGGAGCTAGTTGTTGGTGCCTGTCACGGCGGCAATCCTCGCGCCCGCTGGTGAACACCAGCGGTGAGGGATGCTGTCAGGCTGAAGAAGGAGTCCTATCTGGTCTTTTTGACCTGTGGGACTCCGGAAGCAGCTGACAGTCCAAGCGACATGTGGCTCGAGTGGTTGCTGAGGCAAAAACCTCAGTTCAGAGAGGCCATGGAAAAGACTTCAGTATGGCTTCGAGGCGATTCTGGTCCATCCAGTGTCTCGGGGGGGGGAGAACTCCTCATCCCACGTCTTCCATTGAGGAAGCAGAGCCTGGGGACCTTGGGGCGGGCTCTCCAATCTCTAGTGCTGAGGTCAGCGAGGTGATTAAAAAACTCCTTGGTGGTAAGGCCCCGGGGGTGGATGAGATTCGCTCCGAGTTCCTTAAGGCTCTGGACGTTGTTGGGTTGTGTTGGTTAACGCGACTCTGCAGCATCACGTGGACATCGGGGGCAGTTCCACTGGATTGGTAGACCGGGGTGGTGATCCCCCTATTCAAAAAGGTGGACCGTAGAGTGTGTTCCAACTATAGGGGAGTTACACTCTTAAGCCTCTCTGGTAAGGTCTATTTGGGGGTTCTGGAGAGGAGGGTCCGTCGGAGAGTCGAACCTCATATTCAAGAAGAGCAGTATGGTCTTCGTCCTGGCCGTGGAACACTGGACCAGTGAGGGGAGAATGGAGCGGGAGATCGATAGACGGATTGGTGCTGCGTCAGCAGTGATACGGGCGCTGTACCGGTCTGTCGTGGTGAAGAGAGAGCTGAGTCAAAAATCGAAGCTCTCGATTTACCGGTCGATCTACGTTCCTACCCTCTTCTATGGTTATGGACTTTAGGTCGTAACCGAAAGAACAAGATGATGGATACAAGCGGCCAAAATTAGTTTCCTCCGTAGGGTGGCTCCCTTAGAGATACGGTGAGGAGCTCGGCCATCCGTTCTCTTCGGGTACTCTGACTTCCTTCCGCAGTCCAAAAATATGACTGTTAGGTTGATTGGTCTCTCTAAATTGCCTTTAGGTATGCATGGGTGTGTGTGTGGTTGTTTGTCCTGTGTGTCTCTGTGTTGCCATGCGACGGACTGAGGACCTATCCAGGGTGTCTATGGCCTCTCGCCCGTAGACTACTGGAGATAGGCACCAGCTTCCCCTTGACGAAGACGCGGGTATAGAAAATGGATGGATGGAAATATTTATGTAAGATTTTAAGATATTTTGATTCAAATTTTAATAGAAAATGTCAAAACAATATTTTCTTAGAACTTTAAAATATATAGAAAATAATAAATAATATTTAGTTAATATATTTATTTAAATGTTATATTGTCATAAGGAAACAATGAAATGATATCTATCTATCTATCTATCTATATATATATATATATATATATATATATATATATATATATATATATATATATATATATATATATATATATATATATATATAATTGTGTCACTGCTCTGTGTCCTTGCCTCAACTTTCCTGATTATTACCTGCTACTTGTCTGTATACCTGCCTGTGTTTTCATGTCCTGTCTTCACATGTAAGTTTACCAGTTATTTTATTAATATACTATTCTACTTACCATGCTGCTCTCATACTTCTGTCTGCATGTTGGTCCTGCAAAACCCTCACTCCACGTGACAGTCAATGGCAATTTAATATAAATTAAAATTAACTAATGAATACTTGAAAAACAGTAATTATCTCCCTGCATAAGGAATAATATGCTATGCATTAAATGCATGCATATGTTATAGAGAGATTGCTCATTTAAAAACATGCACCATATATCAATGATGGCAATATAATGGCATCATTATTGTAAATTATATTCACTGTCGTGTACTAATTATAAATGATAAAAATGACAGGCAGGTATTATACCTGAGATCATTTCAGTGATACTGTTTGAAACAGCTGTGATCGGTCAAGGTACACACAAAAAAAGTTTTTTTTCAAAACCATTTCATTGGTTTATGGAAAGTTGAAATAATTACCTCATTCTCTGTCATGTTCTTTGAGTGAATTATAAGCAGAGTTTTTGTGTCTGACCGGACAAACATGTTTATTTAAATAACAAATATCTTTATTGTGAGAACTAGTATGGCGGGGGAACCGACTGTCAAACTAATGATTTTTTCATCAGCTAGGCTTCCACAGAGTTATGTCTGTATGCATACTGCCCACCTCTTTATGCTAATTCCCTGCACCGAAAATAGATTCTGACAAACTCAGCCGCTCCACCGTTTCATTCACAATTGTTCGGTTTAGTTAAGCAACACAGTGCATATATTTGATGAAAAGTACGGTACATGTTTATTGATAGTCTGTTTTCCTTTTAAATAATTTCTTTGTATGCACATACAGTGCTGTGAAAAAGTATTTTTCCTTTTACAGATTTCTCCTGTTTTGTTTCTTTTTTGGCCCACTTATGTTTCAGATCATAAATTAATTCTGATTAACATTGATCTCTGCTTTTTTGAAGGCTAAGTTTAATCTACAACCCACACCCAGGTCTGATTACTGTCAGCTGTCTAGAATAAGAAAATTACTTAAATATAGCTTGTCTGACAGCAATAAATTAAAAGATCTTAAAAAGCATACAGACTTATGTAAAAAATTAAAGCTCAGATGAGAAAGAATGTTATGGACATCTATGAGTCTGAAAAGGGTTATAGAGCAAATTATAAGCTTTTGGGACACCAGCTAATCACTGGTGGGCAAAAAGAACACAAAGGCCTGTCTCACATTTGCCAAAAAACATCTTGCTGGGTAAGGTGCTTCAGTCCTTGACGCAGCTGTCCTGAGTTCGCATCTTGACCCCAGAGACCTGTGCTGTATGTCTTCCCCCGCTCTCCACCCCATTTTCTGTCTGCCTACTTTAGAAGAAAATAACAAAAATAAAGGCCACTAGTGGCACAAAAAAATTCGAACAAAAAAAACATCTTGCTGATCCTTGCTGATGGTGGTGGTAGTTTGACGGTTTGGGACTGCTTTATTGCTTCATGAACTGGATGACTCGTAACTGATGGAACCATTAATTATGTTCTCTTATCCCTCAGGAGAATTGCCATCAGTACATCAGCGTGACAAAAAAGCTCTAAAGGTATTATTTTTCCACCACCTTGGGATGTGATTTCCCTTTGACATAGGGGTTTTAATTTTGTATTCTGCACAGATGTTTCTGTACACTATGCTGGCTACTTATGGTGTTCATTGTATTACTTTCCTGCCAGTATTTTACACCCTGCTGTGAGATGCTGGATTGCTTCTGGGGCCTCAGCACAGCTGCATCTAGGATCTTTCACTGTTGTGGTAGATCTCGGCATCCATAGCTCTGGTGCTCAAGGCCTACTCCTGCACTGCCATGATCAGTGCTTTTGTGCTGTCCTTTAGACCACCATCTCTCACCAACTGGACTGCAATAAAGACTAACCTTAGTTACAATGCTTTGCTAAAAATACTGCTTTCTGAAATGTACATAAACATTAAATCACAAATGCTTTTATAACAATTTCAAATATTTCAAAAATACCAACTCAAGTTGGCATCAAGAAATTAAAATAGGAGCAGTGTTGTAATCAGTAACATGCAAGAACTGTCATCAATCACTTAGACTGCAATAACAATGACACCCAAAACAATGCAGATAATGTTGCCAAATTAAGCTTTGATGTGTGCATTCCTGACCACTGTCAGACATAAAGAAACTGAACAATTCAGGGAGGTAATTATGATGCTGATGTTACTCTGTTTTGGTGCCTGGCTATGTTTGATTGTCTTGTTTACTTGGACTTGTGCAAGCTAGCCTTTGGCTCGAGTTTTTGCAAGGGTCTGAATCATAAATGAAAAAAAAAGAAAGACAGGTAGCATTTTTAAATGGTTCAACATAAAATACGGATTCTAAACCCAGTGCAGTTTCTTTGTTATAGTCCTACAGGGTCCAGTCCCAACAAAATTAGAACTAAACTGTATGGTGACTGTCACTATGGTGAAGCGCAATTTGGGAGTTGATTTGTGGTTTTCAATTTAGATGAAGTACACAATTTCCAGAAATGTAAATGTAATCATGGATTAGACTATTAAAAAATTAATTTACTAGTGGTCTGACTGCTGATGAACAGAGAGGGATAATGATCACATGTGTAGCCTATAACAAATCAGGAGCGGGATACAATTACCTAAGTTTATCTAAAAAAATCCCACATTAGGAGATTTTTAACAGAACAACTAGTGCCATAATTATTGGCACCTCCTTTGTTTATACTTTGCACATCCCCCCTTTGCCAGCAGTTCAGAACTAATTCTTCTTCTCTATAATTTCCTAAGCTTGGAACATACATGGAGAGGGATTTTTGAATATTGCTCTATGTACAATCTAGGTCAGGGTTGCCCAAGCCCAGAGCTACTGTCCCAAAACATTTAGATGCATTCGTTCTCCAACACACCTGCATCAAAAAAGGCTCATTGCCAGGCCTCTGCAGAGCTGAATAACATGCTGAATAGGTTTACCCATGTGTTTTGGATTATTATTCTAATGGAGGACCACATTATGACTCATTCTCGTTATTTTCAGTAGAGTATACCAGATGTTTTTTAAATCGGCTGTCATTTAAAAGAGTTCAAAAAGCTTTGCATCATAACAAGGTCTGCAGATCATTTGGGCAGAGAAACAAAACCACAGCATCACACGTCCTCTACTATGCTTATCTATCATAAGTAATATTCTTTGTTTATGCTTGACCCAGCTGAAGTGTTTTTATTTGCCAAGAGTTCTGTTTTAGTTTCTTCTGACTAAAGCACACAGTCCCAGTAGCAAACTCAACACAGTTTCTTTTCTGGCAATCCTCTAAGACCACTGGCTGGTATGTAAATGTCTGTCATTTACACTTGCTTGATTGATTAACGGCTATTTATTTAGAACATGAGCAGCCATAGAAGTTCATGTATATCTATCCAATATTAACCAAATCCAAAAAGTAGTATGAAGAGGTTTCATCTTATTCAACCATATCTCTTGCAGCAAGATGCTACTGCTTGCTGCAATTCTATTACAGTGAGCTTTCGAGATTTTTACCTTCTTTTTCATCTTGCTCACAGTGTGTGGTGGCAAGATAAATATAAGTCCTTATTCAGCCTAGTAGCCAGTGGCTACGAGAATTGGGTCAGTGTGCTATGTAATTTATACTGCAGAGAAACAAGAAACCACACATTACTAGAGATCTTAGACATTCTGATCAACTTGAAAGACATAAAATAGAAATAAAACATGCTTCAGTTACTCTGATTTTGATAAGGGGTGCCATTTAAGTGAGACAGTGGGGATTTCGGGACAAATAATGTTTATGTACTTGTATTAAAACTTGGATTTCTCTGCAAAGAAAGATGATACTACCACTGTAATCTACTGCAATAAAACAAATGAGTTTTAAAACGTTTCACGCATCCCTACCAGGTGTATCAATAAGTGTCACTGACACTTTACAAAAATAGCAAAACAGCAAACAAATGTTAAACCTTACTGATTCACAACAAGACATCAAAAGTAAAATCATGTGAGTAGAATATTAGTTCATCTTGTTGAATGGCAATGAGAAATTATCTGTTGACCACCCCCAAGACCCCCCTCCCCAATCTGGTGAGACCACAACTGCTACTTAAATGAAACGATTCAAGTTTGGTTTTAATATTTTCTAAAGAAAATTCAGAGGAACTAAAACAAGGACAGGAAAAAATCGTTCTATGATGAGTAAATTATCTGGTCTCATTTTTATTTCTCTCTTTCTCTACTTCCCCTTCCAACCATTTTATACTACTGCTAAGGAAATCTCATTAGGAACATTTCAAGAGGGCTGACAAACGACTCTTCACATGATCCCCGCCCCATTTCCTCTGTTAGATGGTGTTCCCATATGGATAGTTGGAAGAAGGAGCGGAGTTAGAAGCATATACTTTCCTTCTCACCTTACCCACCCACACATATATAATCAAATAAGAACAGTTTTGTGCCTGCATAAAACACGCACGCAAGAAAAAAAAAAGAATATAGATTGGCTATAGTTTTAATCCTATAATTATGAAAAAAAAAACACACTAACACAGATGTACTTTTAAACAGCAGATCGATATTTTTATCACGGTAAGATGTGCAACAATCAGTGCAGTGTAAATACATGGTTAAAAATCTACTTTCCTAACATGAACAATTCTTTCTACATTATTGACTTTTCTCAGAGCTACTGCATCAGTCAGCGGCTGCAATTTAAAGATACTCAAAACACACACACACACACACACACACACACACACACACACACACACACACACAAATTGTGTCTTTCTATCTTTACAGGTACTTGCATTCACTTCCATTCATTTTTTTATTAATTTCTAAGGTCTAACCCAGACCCTAACCCTAAAACTAACATAAACTCAGTTCACACCATAGTCCTAAACCTAACCCCTAACCCAAAAACACTACGTTTTCTTATGGGGCCCAGGTCTTTGGCCCCATACGGAGCAGTTGGTCTTCACAACATAGTAAATGTAAAAAAACAAGCCTTACGTTGCTACAAATGTTAAACTCAGACACACACACACAAACACATAACCACTCATGTATAAACAGTCAATGCATGTTGTGCTGGCACACTAATTAGGTCCCATGACATGTTTGTGTCTTTCTCCTCTATGTAAGTAATTGATTTACAGAGAGAATCGACTACCATGCATCTCTCTTTTCATTATAGGGGATCAATGAAACTTTCCATACACAAACCATGCTTCCAACACTGGATGAACAAGTATAGCAGTCCAGCTTGTGGGTTGATTTTAGTAACACTTAAAAATACGCTTTTCAAGATATATTTCAAGACCATGGGCCTCAAGACATCCATGAGTTTCCTACTCAAACATGCTTACATTGTAAAAGCTGTGTTGTTGTGATTATGCATTTGAATATTTAATGTTTAAAATTATTACTTTAATATTTTATTAAATAATATTTCGGTCTGTTAAGGGCTGTTTTGTGAATACCAGCCCAATAAGGCGGTGGTATTAGGACAAAATTGAAAGGGATGAGCCAAGCCCGGGCATTTTTGAACAGCAAAACTCTGTACACACACAGAATGAATTCACACAATTTCTTAAAATACAAGAATTTATAAACAAAAATAAGTCAACTCAAAGTCAAACATATTTCAATCAACAAACTCTTTGCTATGCTAAAACAACCCAACTAAACTACCAAGCAGAATGAAATAATAAGGAAGACAAATGGGCGATGTACAATATAAACAAGTTGATCAAAGATGGTTGAAAACCATGACCAAAAGAGTGATGCAATATTACCATGCAATGTTATTTATGTTTGAGAACCAAGGGTTATCTTGAAGAATCTGTAAATGAAGTCAGTCTTGGAACCAACCAGGCAATAATTGATATACCTTCAACTTTTGGATGACTCTCAATAGTGTTTAATCAGCTGCCTTTAATTATTAAATAATATTTAAGGAAATTTTAATTCCTAGATTGGAAACAACCTTTCTGGGCAAATGATCTTCAGCTGACTCAAAGTAGGCGACCACGTGTTCTTAGCCGTTAGCGGTTGAAGCTAACAAAAGAAACTTATAGCTGGTTACCAGAATCACGCATACTTTTAAAATACCACTAATAAAAAGGTTGAAATAAAGAAGCGTGTTATGGCCGGTCTGTGTTTAAAAACCACCCTTTAAATAAAGTTTGTCTTAACTTTAAAAAAATCAAAAACACACAGAACACATCCTTAGCTGAGTGCTAGTCTACTAAACAAACATTGTGATTATTTAACTCTAAACCCATCTTCTCTGCCCAAACACTACCTCTTAGGTGAACCGTGCTGAGAAGTTGTCTGGGGTGACGAAGTTGAGGAAAGCATTCACGGTGAACAGAGGGTTAACTTGCAGCTATCCTCCATAGCTGTGGGCTGAACTGCACGCAGAGCGGCATGCTGTGTTGCGGTACCCTTGTCCTTCCTTCAGATCGGGAAAACCGCTCCACTCTGCTGGGAACTCTCTGGAACACAGTAGACCTCAGAAAGAGAAGTCAAGCCATGCTTGCACCTTAATTACCCCTGTTCATGAATGAATACCGGATACACAAACAGCAATTCATTCCTATTTAACTTAGTGCATATGATCGCGTGATCGTAGGACACTCTTGGATCTAGTTTGAAGAGTTATGTCTGTTTGCCAGCAAAGGGACATTAGCACGCGGTGTGTGTCTCTCCTAGCTCCGCAGAGGACCTGCGTGGAAGAGGTCCGCCTGTTGGAACGCGGGATTTTTATTCAAACAGTGACGGTAAGTCAGCTGTTACCCTACTTGTTCCTGTTACTGGCTGCGCTGGAAGTAGGTTAATGCGATTTATTTTGAAAGTTCCAGAAAAGTTCTTACTGGCCTTTAAAGTTGTAACCCATGGTCCCAACAGTGTAAACACAAAATGTATACACTGTTCTCTATGAAGGATTTTGTATTGTATGAATTGTAATCTAGGGTTACTACTCATTTTAAAAGTTCTTAAACATGTCTGAGACCAGAAGTTTTGGCCAACGTTTGCTGATAAATCTGCCTCCCATTTCATAATAGGAAGGGATATTGATTTATCTATTTTAGACAGTGTATTTTAGACAGTAATTTGGGGGGAGTTGAGAATAAGGAACTCTAATACATTTGGTGGTGTTTGCAACCCAATGTTATTGAGCCTAAATTTATTTTTTATTAGAGATTTAAATTGTCTTTCCTGTGAGATGGTAATGGTGAGTTTTCTTTGCTGTTGTGTTTTCCTCTATGTTCAAAAGTTAAAGATTTTTTTCCCAAAATGTTTTAAATCATGCCCTGCGATGGACTGGCGACCTATCCAGGGTGTACCCCGCCTCCCGCCCATAGACTGCTGGAGATAGGCACCAGCTTCCCCATGACCCACTATGGAAGAAGCGGTAGAAAATGATTGACCGACTGACTGTTTTAAATCATGTCCAACACAGCATATATTGGATTCCATCTCAAATTAGTTTTTTAGAATATATCTAGAGTATGCTTCTATAGTAGCAAGAGCATGGTATTTTTTCCTGTGGAGGAACAAAAACAAGGTCAAAGGAGAATACACCTATTCATTTGGGAATTTATCATTCTATCGCAAATCCAGTGGACGTGAGACCCATTGCATTTAAAAAGTTACAAAATGTTTATTATTACCTGTGAGCTGCAGACTCACATGCCTGACACTTCAGTTGTCAACAATGATATCATATAGTACGATTTTATTAAACATGGACAGAGCTTGCCTGGCCTCATTTTAAATGTTGCAATGGTGTCATAATACCACTTATTGGAGCTAGGATATTGTCAGGATCTGTGTCTGCTGATCATGTCTCTAACCAGTCTTCCACTAGGTGTCGCAGGGGTCCTGGAATCTGGAGGGTGACAGGTGTAGTTCATCTGGTCATCAGCCACGGCGCTATAAGAAGGACGACTGCCAGCTCTTCAGCGGCTGACTTTTTTGCCCCTGTGGTATTACACCCAGATCTCGTGAATCTTGTCTTTTCAAGTATTGTGCTATGCTAAGCCTCTTAGTAACTTTGCTCCTCTCTACACAGATCTCGCTCTATGCATCATTGTCTTCGTTTCGAAGAACCATTGGAAATTCCCACGGACCGTGAACCTCAACGGCCGAGAAGTGCGAATTCCACAGGTCATCCATCAGCTTCTTGGGTCTCATTCTCGAGGGTGGACAGGTTCGCGCTGATCCGGAGAAGATAAGGGGTTTTGGACTGGCCTCAGCCCGACTCCAGAAAAAATTTCAGCGTTTCCTTGGATTCTCAAACTTCTACAGACGTTTCATACAAAACTACAGTCAGGTGGCCAAAACCTAAACGCTTTAACCTCATCTAAGAATACCGTTTTTGTGGACCACAGAAGCCGATGCAGCCTTCTCCAGACTCAAGAGTCAGTTCTCCCAAACCCCCGTGCTCATCCACCCAGACCCCAGCAAACAGTTCATCCTGGAGGTGGATGCCTCGGACACAGAACGGGGGGGCTGTCCTCTCCAGCGCTCAGACTTGGAGGAAGACTCCATCCTGTGCCTCTTTCTCCGTCGCTTGTCTCCAGCTGAGCAGAAATATGATGTGGGCGACAGGGAGTTACTAGCCATTAAGCTGGCGCTGGAGGAGTGGCGTCACTGGCTGGAGGGGGGCCGAACATCCCCTACTTGTATGGATAGACACAAGAACTTGTCATATTCAGTCTGCAAATGCCTTAATCCACGTCAGTCACGTTGGTCATTTTTTTTCTCTCGCTTTAATTTATCCATTTCTTTCAGACCCGGTACTAAGAACACCAAGCCTGACGCCCTCTCACGTCAGTTTAGCCACGACGATTCAGAAAAAGAAACGGTTCCTATTCTTCCCCCCTCCTGTACTTTTGGTGCATTAACCTGGGAGATAGAGGAGATCGTGTGGCGAGCCCTGCCTAATGACCCGGGGCCCGGTAATGGACCGCCCGCCGTCTCTACGTTCCTGTGGCCGTAAGATCTCGTCTGATCGGGTGGCACCACTCAGCCAAGTTCGCTACCCATCCTGGGGCCAGCCGAACCATTGCTTCGATCCCCAGGAGGTACTGGTGGCCCACTCTGCACCAAGACATGAAGGATTACGTTGCCGCTTGTGTACCCTGTGCAAGGAATAAGAGCTCTAACCGACTTCCAGCGGGTCTCTTACAGCCACTCAGTACACCTTCACGACACTGGTACCACATCGCCACGGACTTTGTAACAGGTCTACCTTGCTCTAGAGGTATGACCACCATCCTCACTGTTATTGATCGCTTCTCCAAAGCCTGTCATCTTATTCCACTGAAGAAACTGCCGTCTGCTCTTCAGACGGCTAAACTGCTGGTTAAGCATGTTTTCCGCCTAAACGGCATCCCTCAAGAAGTTTTGTCTGACAGAGGACCTCAGTTTACCGCCCGGGTCTGGAAGGAGTTCTGTTCCGCCCTTGGGGCTAAGGTCTCGCTGACCTCGGCCTTGAGATGTGTCANATTTTTAAACCACTTTCCCCCCCACTACAGATCATAAGGTCATCTGCAAACATAATACACCATGAAAACTATCTAACCAGAGGTCTGCAACCTGTGGCTCCGGGACCACATCTGGCTGTTTAGGCCCACAACAGTGGGTCTTAACAACTTTAGCAGTGTTTAGAGAGACTTATTTTAGCTGTTTTGTGTTTTTGCTGCAGCGATAAAGATTTTTCCCCTCTTAAATACCTTAGTATAAATACAAAATGTCAAAAAATATGTATATTTAATGTTTTTCTCTATTCTTAAACCTAAAAACCTAAATAAAAGTATGATACAACTAATTATTAAATCAAATCTATCTATTTTCATTTAACTGTGTACCAAATCTTAATCAACAAACCGAAACATTGCTTTCGTAGATCTTCAACTTATTTATGTGAAACCTTTTTTTGAAGGTTCTTGTAGTGCTTGTGGCTCTAGACAACTGTTATTTAGCAGAACCGGGGACAAAAATGGCTCCCTTCACTGTAAAGAATAAAGGATGACTGAACCCTTTTAAATTACACAGCAATGTGGGTATTTCAGCTGAATTACAGCAGGAGAGACAATCACACTTGGCAACCAAATGTTAAATGCCTAAAGCTACTGATAAATGAAGTCTACCTGATTTATTTTCATCCTCATCAATGTGAGTTAATTTCATGAGCAACTGGAACTATATCAACACAACAGGTTATGACATGCCCTGTGATGAACTGGTGACCTTTCAAGGGTGCACCCCACCTCTCGCCCAATGACCACTGGAGATGGGCACAAGCCCTCCTGTGACCCTGCAAGGACAGGCGGGTATAGAGAATGAATGGATGGATGGAAGTTATGTCATATTTTACATATTAGACACAGACAGGTTGCAATTAAAGCATTTAGTAATTGTCTATCTAGAATTTAGTTCAATATTTTCTGTCCTGCGAGAGTGATTTTCAGAGAGAAATGTGTTTCTTCATTTTACACATTTGGCCCACAAAAAGCATGTTTAGTTGTAGTCTAGTGATTAGACTTGTACTCTGAGAAGGCTGCAAGTACCCGGTTCAAATCCCACAGACTGCCTCTGTGGGTCCCTGAGCAGGGCCCTTATCCCCAAAATGCTCCCCGGGCACTGCGCTGACAAATAAAATGACACATTTCTTGGAATGTATAATTGCAATTACAATATATTCAGTTTGAAAGTTTGCACGGTATGAAAACATATTTTTGTACCAATGATTTTCAAAATAGCCATTAGATTAAAACTTATCACAGTGTGCAGTAGCCTTTGAAATTGTTATAAAGTGGACAGGTAAATGTCAAATCAACAATTAGGGCCTTAAAACTATGAACAACAAAAAACAAAAATTGTACAGACCTTTCAGTGAACAACTTGTTACCTACAAGGTCTTTGGAATCACATTGTTGGTGCAAAAATTAGGTTTTACACTCATCAAACTGATGTGTTGCATCTTACGGGTAGAGAAATGCAAAAAAAGCCAAACTGTTTGTAATTTGTAGACACAAACGTAGACTATCTGGTGATTTAGCTGCTTACTTATGATTAAACAAACCCTTAGTAAGTCTTACATAGCTTAACAAATACACTTTCTGTGAAAGCCACGTTGAGGAAAGATTGAACAGAACACTGAGGAAAACTACCAGAAAGGTAAAGAATAAAAGAAGCAAAATATGAATAAATGCAAATAGCTCAAGACTTTTGCACAAACCTGTAATTATCTCCTGTAATGTAACTCTCCTAAACTTTTTAAATCAAGGCAATGGGTTTTCTCTGCAGAAAAAAAGGCTCATGTCAGTTAAGACACCACTGAAATAAGTATGCAAGGTTAAAAAAAAGGCCACTTATATCAATCTCTCTTTAAGACAGCCATGAATCATGATTGCTTTATACAAAATTATATGACAGCAGTCAATGTCACTTTGCTGATTAATAACTTGAGTGAAAAAGGAAACTCATCTCCAGAAGGCAATAACATTAAGCCGTTAAGTTGTGATAAATGACAAGACAGTGGAGCAGTCAGGAAGGCTTTCATGTGCAGCTCTCTTACCTACTGCACTTATTCCCCAGCAGAAGTTTGGTTTATTTGCTGAGCAAAGCAGCCAGCTGGCTGTCTCGATATGGCTCTAAACCTGTGTCAGCTGCAGAGTCGACATAAATCTCTGCGGCCACTCCAAGAGGTAATAAGAACCAGAGACACGTCCAACAAGTGAGACAGTAAGCAACTGATTTGCTGAAAGAAGTTTTCTGGTTGGCAGTAAACACTAACTCACAGAGAATGAGAAGAGGAAAGATAAAAAAAAAAAACCACTGTTTAGTAGCACGAGGGCAGTAGAGGACGTGTGAGTGTAGAGAAAGGAGAGTTTGACAAAGGTCAAAATACACCAATACTGACTGTCGACGCTTTGAAAACTATCTGGTGTGTATCCAATTTAGTACCCCATATAAAAGTGGCACAATTCAGATTTTTTTAGATGGTGAAAAGATCTGACTTGGGCTGTTCTGACTGCCATGAAAAGATTTGGGCCCATACACGACCTGCAGTGTGAATTTAGCCTTAGATCATATGTTAGAGAGCAACTGGGATACTTGAAATTGATATCTCAAAATAATTTGGTGCAAGGATAATTTTTTGTTAAATAAAGATAGAAGCCAAGGCTTGCCAGGGCTCATTGTCGTGTTTTTACAGCCAATTCAAATGTTGTTAAAATTTTACTTGGAGTTCAGTTTACTTTTTAATCATTTTTAATTTAAAGAATTTTTTTTTCTGAAACACTAAAGTAATAAATTAACTCCCTTATGGAAAAATTTGACCATTTCTTGCGCAAATAAAAATCACCCCCTACCATGGCTGACAGCTGATTAGCCTGTTCTTCAGTGATCAATGTGTAGGTTTTAATATATCTTCTCTATCACCAAAAATAATTCCTTTACAAGGAAGGTAGATTGTCATAGTAAAATTTAATTTGAGAACACAAAAAAAAACATGTAAAATACAGACTGCAGTTTCCATTGTACTACTGTGACATGCATTTGGATATTTAACAAAATCGATAGGCACAATATTAACAAATGCATTTAGCTCTGGTACAGATTCACTACAGTATTATAACAAATCCATGACAAATATAATTTGGAAATTCATTTATTAAGAACTGGTTGGGATGCAATTACTTATTGGCTTCAAATTGTACATGGATTGACATAGTGGAAGCTGACTCATGATTACTTTAAGCCTTACAACCTTTTTGGCTAAATATGCATCCTCTTCTGCACTTAATTAACTCATCAGGTCCTGGTGCATGTACATTACAAATCCATTACGTGACAATAGTAAGGCAGCACCTCCAAGCTAGTTCAGGCGGTCAACTCAAGCTGTGCTGCTCCTTCACACATGATCTTTTTCACACCTTGCAGAATATATCAAGCATACCCGAATGATTTAGGCAGTTTATTTAAGATACAAATCTCCAGCTGCAATCTGCATCTAATGTGCTGCTGTGTTTGGTACTCTGACAGGTTCTGCTTGGTTCTCTTCAGCCCCTCCACCAACCCCGTGCCCTACTTTACCTCTGAGACTCTCCTAACTTCTTGAATTGCAGAATACATGGTCAGAGGGTAGAGATGTGCTCATCAATCTATGGCATGTTCAGCATGGCCATGAAATATTGAGATCAGAGCCTGGACAACAAAGCCAAACATACAGGGGTTGGACAATGAAACCGAAACACCTGTCATTTTAGTGTGGGAGGTTTCATGGCTAAATTGGACCAGCCTGGTAGCCAGTCTTCATTGATTGCACATTGCACCAGTAAAAGCAGAGTGTGAAGGTTCAATTAGCAGGGTAAGAGCACAGTTTTGCTCAAAATATTGAAATGCACACAACATTATGGGTGAAATACCAGAGTTCAAAAGAGGACAAATTGTTGGTGCACGTCGTGCTGGCGCATCTGTGACCAAGACAGCAAGTCTTTGTGATGTATCAAGAGCCACGGTATCCAGGGTAATGTCAGCATACCACCAAGAAGGACGAACCACATCCAACAGGATTAACTGTGGACGCAAGAGGAAGCTGTCTGAAAGGGATGTTCGGGTGCTAACCCGGATTGTATCCAAAAAACATAAAACCACGGCTGCCCAAATCACGGCAGAATTAAATGTGCACCTCAACTCTCCTGTTTCCACAGAGACTGTCCGTCGGGAGCTCCACAGGGTCAATATACACGGCCGGGCTGCTATAGCCAAACCTTTGGTCACTCATGCCAATGTCAAACGTCGGTTTCAATGGTGCAAGGAGCGCAAATCTTGGGCTGTAGACAATGTGAAACATGTTTTGTTCTCTGATGAGTCCACCTTTACTGTTTTCCCCACATCCGGGAGAGTTAGGGTGTGGAGAAGTCCCAAAGAAGCGTACCACCCAGACTGTTGCATGCCCAGAGTGAAGCATGGGGGTGGATCAGTGATGGTTTGGGCTGCCATATCATGGCTTTCCCTTGGCCCAATACGTGTACTAGATGGGCGCGTCACTGCCAAGGACTACCGAACCATTCTTGAGGACCATGTGCATCCAATGGTCTAAACATTGTATCCTGAAGGCGGTGCCGTGTATCAGGATGACAATGCACCAATACACACAGCAAGACTAGTGAAAGATTGGTTTGATGAATATGAAAGTGAAGTTGAACATCTCCCATGGCCTGCACAGTCACTAGATCTAAATATTATTGAGCCACTTTGGGGTGTTTTGGAGGACCGAGTCAGGAAACGTTTTCCTCCACTGGTATCACGTAGTGACCTGGCCACTATCCTGCAAGAAGAATGGCTTAAAATCCCTCTGACCACTGTGCAGGACTTGTATATGTCATTCCCAAGACAAATTGACGCTGTATTGGCCGCAAAAGGAGGCCCTACACCATACTAATAAATTATTGTGGTCTAAAACCGGGTGTTTCAGTTTCATTGTCCAACCCCTGTATACTATACTGGCTAATAAAAAAGACATTAAACATTTAAACACGAGTTGTCTGACAACAAGTGGTCGCAATCCTTTAAAATCCTTCTAAATGTGAATCATACTGTTCATGTATAAATTAGACCAGCTTGGGGTTAGATTTTTTTTTCTGCCAGAAAGAAAAAGGAACCAATTAGGGTCATGTTCATATTGATCTATCAATAGATTTACACAGGATAAAAAAATTAAAATAACCTTCAAACTAAAGGAGTGCAATCTGCCATGTTGAGCAAAATTACTATTTCTATACTAAGTAGTAAACTAATAAATACAAGTGATTAAAAAAAAAATAAATAAATTAACGTTAAAATACTAGTTTCCCTGCTTTGTCAGCTGTATGCTTGGATTTGATTCCCAAACTGTATTAAGTGCAAACATCAGCTACCAGATGGCAGTTTGCACATAGTGTGAGTACAGAGTTCTGCATAAATAAAATCATCTCCCACACCATGTAATGACATCGTCTTGTCAAATGGAAATTAAGACGTAAATTATCAATGTGATGACATCTGCGTTAGAGAAAGGTCAA
This sequence comes from Crenichthys baileyi, assembly GCA_036173005.1. Taxonomy (NCBI): domain Eukaryota; kingdom Metazoa; phylum Chordata; class Actinopteri; order Cyprinodontiformes; family Goodeidae; genus Crenichthys; species Crenichthys baileyi. Next base: position 937,968 of record JAHHUM010000593.1, read on the forward strand.
TAAATGAGTTGGCCAATAAATCAGGCTGGCATTGGCATATTGTTTTAAAATAATAAGCCCTTTACCACACCTAAACATACTTAGACTAACAAGCTGGGAGCCATAGAAACACTGTGATACTCACAGTGTTTCTATGGCTTTGTAGAAAGTGCAAAATATGTGACATGTGTAAATCAAACAGCTACAGGCAGAAGTGGAGGCATGTTATGTAAGGCTTCAGACTCTATTTGTGTCTATGGGTGCACGCCAATGGGTCCTTTATTGGGGGTTAAAACGATTTATCGCTTTACATGAAGGACTCGATTATTAAGCATTTTCGAGACAAAATATTAAACTCAATGCTTTGACTAATTAACATGACTGCTTTCCTGATAAGTAGCCATCATATTTCAGGGAACTGTTACTGTGGTCACACGACATACTACACTTGACATTAACCAAAATGACCCAAAAAGTGGAAAGTGTAGGACTATATCTAACAAAAGATAAACAAACATACTTGCCACATAAATAGCTTTGCAGACCGATGCCTTTCTAACCTAAAAAACTTAATTACTCATAGATATGATCAATCTTTACCGTAGAGAAACAAGCAGATGCCGTGTCAATAATTATCTTGCACAAAATGGTAAAGGTACAGACGTGAGTTATAAAATCTAAGGATCTGTGATAATGCACCCATATGCTCTGACAGCTCTGACCGTCCATCTTTTCTCATACATTTATCAACTCAAAGGAAATCAAGTTCTTATAAAAGAATCACAAATGTCACATTTACAGCGTATGGTGATAATCATGCTGGTGTGAGTTTTAGGTTATTTCCCTCTACATACACATTGGAAACTTCCAGCAGCCTGTACAGGTAAACAAAAGCCTTTCACTTGCTGCTACAGATATCCTGACAACTTCCTAGGTCAAAGGTTTATTTATGACCATTTAGCTTTGCAATGGAAAGAAAATGTCCAGGATAACATTTATGACATTGAAATAATAAACTACTTAATAGACTGTGTGGTGGACCTGGATATGCATGTGCATGTGAGCGTGCACAGAGCTGATAGAGACTGGGCTCTTACTGTAAATTTAAGTAAGGTTCAAGAAAACAAAGTTAGGGTTTGCTGTATTAAAAGCCAGTGAGTACAAGTGTGTTTTAAGATAAGACTTGAAAAGAACAAGAGTTGAAGCCCGTCTATTATGAAGGTGGAGCTGGTTCCACAGTTTAGGAGCTACTACAGAAAAGGTCTGATAACCTCGGTGGACCAGCCTTTACTTTGGGACAACTAAAAGCAAATGATCATTAGATGAGCTTCAGAGTTCTGATATAACTGCAGTCTCGAGAGGCCAGCCTGGCTAACACCGACATACAGAGTTACAGTAATCCAGTTAGGAGCTAGCAAAGGCAAGAATCACCTGTTCAAAATCATTAAAAGATAAAAATGGTCTCACTTTAGATAAAAGGCCATCCAAGCTTTTACCTCGGTAAGACTGTCAAACAGTGGCTGTAGTGAAAAATTATTTTTGCACTTGAACTGAAAGTAGAGACGAGTGTCATCTGCCTATGAATGAAATGAGATGTCACATTTTGTTACAAGATGGAGCCTAAGGGGAGCGTGTAGATGGAAAATAAAATGGGTACAAGAACTGACCCTTGAGGAACACCACATGTTAGAGGAGCTAAGGAGGAAACATGTTCTCTAAGGCTGAAGGAGAAACTTCTGTTGGACAAATAAGACCTAAACCAGTCTAGTGCAGCGCCTGATGCCACATAAGTCTAGCCGGGAGATCAAAATATTCAGATGAACTGTATCAAAGGGAGCCGTCACATCTAAAAGCAGGAGAACAGACAAGTCTCCTAAAACTCTAGCTAATTGAAGACCATTAGAGGTTTTTGAAAGTGCAGTAGGTCCTGAATACAAGCCTTAGAGACAGGGTGAGGAGCTCAGACATCTGGGAGAGGCTCTGAGAAAAGCTGCACTGCATCTAAAAGATTCAAAAATCTGGTGGTTCGGGCATCTGATCGGCATGCCTCCTGGGCACCTCCCTTTGTAGGCTTTACTGGACACAAACTGGGAAAAGAAACTTCTGGCTTAGGAATGCTTTGGGATCTTCAAGAATGAGCAGGAGAATGGAGCTGAGGAAAGGAACATCTGGGTGTCCTTCCTGGACCTGTTACCTCTGTGACCCATAAGTAGATTAATTGTTCAAAAGGATTCACTGGTCGTTTAATAAGGATTCACATGATAATGAATTACATCAACACACTCACTGGCACCTTAATTAAGTAGATCTGTTCAGCTCTTTGAGAGCACAATAGCAAATGAACTAATTACATGACAGTGCATTTAGTCATCTAGATGTGGTGAAGACGAGTTGATGAAATTGAAATTGAGCATCAGAATGGGGAAGAAAGGGGATTTAAATGATTTTAAATTTGCAGCAACTCTGTGAAATCATGTCAATATGGACCAACATCTCTAATCAGTATTTTCAACACCTTTTCAATCTCTGCCACAAAGAATAAAAGCAGTTTTCAATGCAAACTTCAAAGTGTACCTAATAATGTTGCCAGCGAGTGTGTAACAGCAGAAAAATAGAAGAGGACTATGTTAGATAGCTGAAACAGTAATTTTTAATGCAAGGTTCATTCAGACCGATAAAGTTGATAGTCAGGACTGTCGGAGGGTTGCAGTGAACATGTGATAAAGGTCTAAAAGAGGTCAAATTTTCTCTAATTATCAACACATTAATATTCAGGAGAGTAAGGTTTTAAAAGTAAGGCAAATGATTGTGTTGGGAACAAACAGTTACTCTGTGCTGGCAAATGTGATGTAAGGTCACTTTGGAGCACCGAACATGGGGCGGTTGTGGGACTTTCTCGTGGCCAAGAATTGAAGGCTTATGGACACCGGCTGAGCTTTGGTGGGAACATTCCCAACCCACTGGAACAGAGGAAATGATGCGATACCTTCCATCCCAAGGTCATCCCATGCTACAGTGACTCCCACAAACAGTTTCCAGCATCAGTGATGCCCCGCTGCATGGAGAATTGGAGGATAATTCAGAGCCAAGCAATGGCCATCTCAGACTATAATTCCATCATTTTGTGGCTGAAGGAGTCATCTGTGGTAATGTGGTTGGTGCTAAAAAAAAATCACTCATCAGTCACTAAATTACTTTCTGAATTATCTCTGCTACTGGTGGTGTTTATTTAGTATCAGCAAACACACTATTTTTCCATAATTGACTTAATCTTTTTTTCCTTATATACATTATCAGCCTTAGACAGTTCGTATAGCAAAGGTCTGCACATTTGACACCCCAAATAACATCAAAATGCCATTAATAATTCTCTTATAGCATTAGAGAGGGTCATTCAATCAAATTTAACTGCTTTTTGCCACACAATCAACTGCTTTTCATCAAAATACTGAAAATAGCAGCTTATGCACAGTGTTTTTTGCACCAGCTGAAGTGATGCACAGAAATGGCCAAAATGGTAAAAAAGAAATTGCAGGCTGAAGTGAAAATCAATCACTGCACCAATGTCTGAAGATGGACAGTGACACGGTTTGATAATTTAACAACAAAGAATAAATCAACACAAGTCAAATCAACACACAGGATCTAATAAAAATAGTTTTATCTATGGATTTATCATGGATCTCATACATCAAACAGATAATAACCCTCATGGATTATCAGACTGCTGGCAGAAAAAGAAACGGCGAGCTGGAATTTTTACCTCTGATTTTAAAGGATGTAAACATTATGACTATATAATGTGTGCAACAGCAGAGTAAATAAGAAATCAGATTTCAGTTTATTTCACCTGAGCTTTACCGTGTCATTATTTGAGTGAGTATGTCTAGAAGTCATATCTACTTTATAATGTCATTGATGGTTACACCATATCTACAGTAGATATGAAGCTTTAAAGCACCTATGTTTTCTTTGCAGAGTAAATAAAGTTCATATCACGTTTCTGTTTCACTATGTTCCCAATGATCTGTGATTAACTTCTTCATATTAAACATTTTTAAAAGGATATCTTTGAATTTAAAATTTATATGATTTTTCTATTTATATGATACTAATGTACTCCAATAGGTAATATTATACATTGCATTTCAGGATTTTCCAATGGAGAGCCAAGTCCCTGGTTCCGTCAAAGACAGCAAGTCTCCTGAAGCTCCTGAAGAAGGCACAGTTGTCACTAACCTCTAAACTACCACCACAATAGTTGGCTATTGGTTTGGTGTACTTTTTTCTGTAATGCTTTTAGCTTTATGCTAGATGTATCAGGAGACACACTTCTCAAAAAGTTTAATTTTCTCTCCTCAGTCCACAGAATATTTTCCCAAAAGCATTAAGAATCATAAAGATATTTGACACATGTGAGACAGGACTTATAGTTCCTTCTGTTCAGCAGAAATGTTTGCCTTGGAAGTCACCCATGGATGTTATTTTTGACCAGTCTCTTCCTTATTTTTGAATTATGAACAATGACCTTAACTGAAGCAAGTGAGAACTGCAGTGCTTTACATGCTGTTCTGGATATTTTTTTTTTGTGACTTCCTGGATGAGTGGTCCATGCGCTCTTGGAGTAAATCTGGGACCACTTTACAGGTTCAAAACAGTTCCATGTTTTCTCCATCCGTGGATAATGGCTGTGGTTCACTGGAGTCCTGAAACCTTAAAAATTGCTTTGGGACCCTTTCAAGAGAGATAGACATCAATGATTTTGTGTCAGCTTTGTCTGTACAAAGCCCAGTAAAAAGATGAGGGCTAGAACTGGGACATTACACAAAACTGACATAAAACTGGCATGCACATGGCCCATTATGTAAATTAGATGATGACATAATTTAGCAATTTCTGTCTCTGCAAGCTAAAGGTAAACTGTAAATGGCGATGTATGCAGCAGCTTTCACTTTTGGTCTAGATACACTCTACCATAAGTTCATAAATGGCCAGTTAAACAAATCAAGCTAAATAGCAACCTGACACACAGAATGCAAGGCTTTTAGAGGGAAACTGTGCGGCAGATCCTTTAGAAGAGAGAACATTGGAAGGAACTGTAGAACCTGATCTGTGTTTGGACTGTTTTGATCCTGTGGAGCTTCCTGAGTTATCAGAAATATTAGCTTCATCTAAACCTGCAACTTGTATGTTAGACCCAATCCCAACCAAATTATTTAAGGAAGTGTTCCCTCTGATTACCAGCCCCATTTTAGATATGATTAATTTATCTTTAGTAAATGGGTATATACCACAAGCTTTTAAGGTAGCTGTAATTAAACCTTTGCTGAAGAAACCTTCGCTTGATCGAGATGACTTAATAAATTACAGACCGATATCCAATCTTCCATTCTTATCTAAAATTCTTGAGAAAATAGTTGCTAATCAAATGTGTGAGCATTTACACAGCAATGACCTGTTTGAAGAGTTTCAGTCAGGTTTCAGAGCTCATCATAGCACTGAAACAGCTCTGCTGAAAGTCACTAATGATATTCTTATTGCCTCAGATAATGGACTTGTGTCTGTACTGGTTCTGTTAGATCTCAGTGCTGCATTTGATACAGTCGATCATAATATTCTCTTAGAAAGGCTGGAATATGCTGTAGGGATCAGGGGAACAACGCTAGGCTGGTTTAAATCTTATTTGTCTGACAGATTCCAGTTTGCTCATGTAAATGATAAATCATCTTTAAACTCCAGGGTTAATTGTGGAGTACCACAGGGTTCAGTACTTGGGCCAATTCTCTTTACTATATATATGCTTCCAATAGGTAAAATTATCAGGCAGCATAGAATAAATTTTCACTGTTACGCTGATGACACTCAGCTTTACTTATCCATAAATCCTGATGAGCCCAACCAGTTAGATAGACTACAAGCATGTCTTGAAGACATAAAAACTTGGATGACTTTAAATTTTGTGCTTCTAAATTCAGACAAGACAGAAGTTGTCGTCTTTGGACCGGAGTCTTTAAAAAAGAAACTGCTTAGTCAATCACTTAACCTGGATGGCATTAAATTGACCTCCGATAATAAAGTAAAAAACCTTGGTGTTATTTTTGACCAGGACATGTCATTTAAATCCCATATTAAACAGGTTTCTAGGATTTCCTTTTTTCATCTCCGGAACATTGCCAAAATTAGAAATATCCTGTCCAGGATTGATGCTGAAAAACTAGTCCATGCATTTGTTACTTCAAGGCTGGACTATTGTAATTCTTTACTATCAGGATGTCCACAAAATGCAGTTAAAAGCCTTCAGCTGATTTAAAATGCTGCAGCAAGAGTTCTGATGAAAATTAAAAAGAGAGATCATATATCTCCTATTTTAGCTTCCCTTCATTGGCTCCCTGTTAAATCCAGAATAGAATTTAAAATTCTCCTCCTCACATATAAAGCCCTTAATGATTTAGCTCCATCATACATCAGAGATCTGATTGTTCCATACGTTCCTAACAGAGCACTTTGTTCTCAGACTGCAGGTTTACTGGTGGTTCCTAGAGTCTCTAGAAGTAGAATGGGAAGCAGATCCTTTAGTTATCAGGCTCCTCTCCTGTGGAACCAGCTCCCAGTTTTAGTCCGTGAGGCGGAACCCCTGTCTACTTTTAAGGCTAGGCTTAAAACTTTCCTTTTTGATAAAGCTTATAGTTAGAGTGGCTTAGGTTATCCTGAGCTATCTCCCTTATTTTACCTCCGTCTTTTTCTCCCCTTGTTGGATGGTGTAAGGGGGAGTCAGGTTTAGCCTAAACCGGCTCAGTTACGGTTGAGGTGCAAACACACCCTCCATTTCTGCTACCTGTATGACCCCCTCTCTTTTCCGATGGTTGTGGTCAATCTGACAGAGAGAGGTATCCCAATCGTTGTGGTTTTTAGTATAACAATGGCCATCAGTGGGCTCTAGATGGACAAACTGTCTACTTTTAAGGCTAGGCTTAAAACTTTCCTTTTTGATAAAGCTTATAGTTAGAGTGGCTTACGTTATCCTGAGCTATCTCTGTAGTTATGCTGCTATAGGCTTAGGCTGCTGGAGGACATAATGACCACTTTCACCCTCTTCGCCACTTTCTCACACTACTCTTCAATTTTGTAGTATTTGCTGTTATTTCAGCTTTTAACTTTGTTCTCTCTCTTTTCTCTTCCTAGAAGCTACACCTGGCCTGACTCTGTGTCTACCTGTAACACCTTTCTGGAGAGGGGAATCCTCCAAGCTTCTGCTGGCAACAACTTAATGCTCACCCTCTACCGATGATCCACATGGACATGTCTTTCAGTGTTTAACCCTTTCTCTCGCCTAGACATAGCTACTGACTGAGCTTTTACTGTAACTAACTCTATGAGCTTCAGACTCTAAACTTGAAAACTGGCTCAGAGTTTATCTGTTCCTTCTTTCTAGGCAAAACGACTAAAGGAGCTACATCCATTAACATTTACCTTTTCCTTCCCATAGAAAGTACTCCTGGATCAGTGCTTCTTTGTTCTCTTTGTGTCTCTGCTCTGTTCTCTCTAACCCCCAGTCGGTCGTGGCAGATGGCCGCTCACACTGAGCCTGGTTCTGCTGGAGGTTTCTTCCTGTTAAAAGGGAGTTTTTCCTCTCCACTGTTGGTACATTCATGCTCAGTATGAGGGATTGCTGCAAAGTCAATGCCAGTGACTGTCCACTGTCTCTACATGCTCATCCGGGAGGAGTGAATGCGACAAGTCACTGACTGGATGCAATCTGCTGGGTTTCCTTAGATAGAAAAATGTTTTATCCAATTTGAATAAATAACAGAATCTGACTGGACTGTTCAATGATTAAGATTAATTGGAATGTATGTACCTGACTTTTGTGAAGTGCCTTGAGACGACATGTGTTGTGAATTGGCGCTATATAAATAAACTGAATTGAAAATTGAATTAGAAGCTTATTAGATTGCTAGTACGGTTCCTTTGCTACTTCTGTGTTCTAAAACAAAACATAGTTCCATAAATCAAGGACAAAAGAAAGACAGCTTTGTTTTATCATATATTTATTTCTTCATATAACAAAGGCAGGCGGGAAAGCTTTAAGGAGGAGTTAGAGAGGATCAAAACAAACAAGAACAGAAATTAATTTATGGACAGCATACATTTTATGTGTCTGTGCAGTTTTTTAAATGTTTTTGATACAATGAACAGGTTGTTAACATTACTTAACAACTTACATACACATTAACATTAAACTTTTTTTTATATCCTCTTTCAACTTCAGGCAAGTTTAAAAGTTGCCAGGACTAAGTGTTCAAAACAATAAAAAAAAAAAAAAATGTATACCCAATATTTGCAGAACTTTTACATTTATGGAAAGTGAATAAAGGAACCTGAGTGTGAAAATTGTTCTCTTTAATTCTCTATTTAAGAAATGTACAGCGATGATTAGAGGTTTACTTACACTCATCACAGGCATGAACATCTATATTAGCTTTCAGCTTTAAATGATTCATTCAAACTGTCCCTTTATCGAGGATGATTGACATATATAACATACAATTTCTCGTACTCGTACTCGTACTCGTACTCGTCGTCTTCCGCTTATCCGGGACTGGGTCGCGGGGCAGCAGACTAAGCAGAGACACCCAGACGTCCCTCTCCCCAGACACCTCCTCCAGCTCCTCCGCGGGGAGCCCAAGGCTAGGTTGATTGAGATATATAACATACAATTTCTAAAAACAAATATTGAATTCAATTTAAATTAATTGTTCATTTATACTAATCCACACAAAGTCAGAAGTTCACACTCAGGTTCAAATGTATAACCCCACTAACATTTGGATAAATGTTCTTTAGCAAGTTTTACCTTGCCCAAGTGCCTTTTGTAGCCATCAACAAGCTTCTGGCATAATTCTGGTTTGATATTTTACCACTCTTCTTGGCAGAATCGGTGAAGGTTATTTAAACGGGTTAATTTCCTGCCACAGAGCTGGCTTTAAATGACAGTTCACAAATTGTCCCTTACTAAACACTCAGTAAGGACAAAGGTTCAACCATATAGCTGTTGACTTGAGGGGAGTTCATTGTTCCATCTAATTTGTGGAATGCATCAACACAGCAAAAAAGCCTCACAACGTGAAGCCACCAACTTCATGTTTGACAGTTACAGGTAAAGAGTTTCAATCAGTCAGTCAGTGTGACTGACTGACTGACTGACTGAGGTAAAGAGTTTTTTCGGTTTAAAAGCCTCAAATTGATTCCTCCAAACAAACTTCTTGTCACTTTGGCCAAATAACTCGTTCTTTGTTACATCTGTCAAATAAGCTTTTCTCCAGAGGGAATTTGGCTTGTACATGTGGGGACAGCAAATTTAAACTGTTATGCAAGCTGTACACTAACTACTTTACATTGTATCAAAGTGTCATATATTCAGTGTTGTCCCATGAAAAGATATAATAAAATATTTACAAAAATATATGGGATGTACTAACTGTTAAATACTGTATTTAAATTCAATTCAATTCAAAAATACTTTATTAATTCCAAAGGGAAATGAAATGTTGTTGTAGCTCAAATTATTTCTTCAAAGAGCTGTTGTAGATGCTGATGGCTGTGGGCAGGAAGGATCTCCTGTAGCGGTCTGTCCTACAGCAGATCTGAAGAAGCCTCTGACTGAAGACACTCTGTTGTTTTACAACAGTCTCATGAACAGGATTCTCAGGTTTTCCATAATGTTCTTCATTTTATGAAGAATTATTCTTTGCACAATGGTCTCTAGAGGTTCCAGAGGAGTCCCCAGAACAGAGCCAGCCTTCTTTATTAGCTTGTTGAGCTTTTTTAAGTCCCTGGCTCTGATGCTGCCCAGCAGATGTAGGCAGAAGAGATCACACTCTCCACAACAGACTTATAGAAGATATGCACTATTTTGCTGCAAACACCGAAGAACCTCAGCTTCTTCAAGGTGTACAGTCTGCTCTGTCCCTTCATTTAGACAGTTTCATCTTCACTCCAGTCTTTTGTCCAGCAGGCCAACATTAATCTTTTCAAATGGCCCTGGCCTGGATCATTTTGGAAATTTTATACTAGGCATAAAAGCTGATTCCTCCCCTGGTTTCCACCACACACACTTGACAACTAGTGAGCCAAATAAGTTTAACAAACCTACACCATTTCTGGTAAGAAGAGAGGTCAATTATTTGGCCATAATTATATCAGGATCTTGTTACTAGTTACAAAATGCATTTGGTTTCTCTGTAACTTACTGAGGGACACTTAAACCCTTAACTGAACTCTCTTTCATGAAACAAGCCTTCCCAATATTTCCTTTGTTCCAGTAAAAAGTTTGTCACAGGACTGACATAAATCTTTTATAAATCTTATGGTAAAATGCTGAGTCCCATACATTTGCAGTCCCAGGAGTTGGTAACATTTAACAACCCATTAACTTTGTTATCAGAACTTTAAATGAAATGGCAACTCTTGTAGCTCTCTGCAAAATGGGATCGATATCTGAATCAGATGAAGAATCACTTCATTCCCATGCCCCGGAAAGTAACCTGGATTTGTCTATGTATCATCAATGTAGGAGCACTGACAAGGTGCACTGTAAGACAAATACGTACAGACACTCCAGATATAAGTGCACTTTCTCAGATTGAGTCCAGAGATGCAAATCATACATCATACTAAATGTGACTATAAAACATGATGCATGTTTCTGCATCCTGGTTGCAAGAAAATTTGACTTCAAGATCATAAAAAAGGGTTCTGGCACTGAAACAAACACAGACTTATAGTCAAATTATAAGCATCAAATATATTGTTCAAGAGTTTAAAATGTGTCAAGAAGTGTGAAGCCTGAGGTCAAAGAGACCTTCAGAGAAATTGAGAGTCTGACTCCTCCCCACAGCGAGCCCTCCAATTACCCCAGTCTGGTCCCAGGGCTATTTAGCTCTAATTACAGCACCCTAATGGCAGGGCCAATCACTAGCAGGTTAATTGTTTGATCTCTGCCATATGTACAGCTTGCTGTCATGTTAATCCAACTCTCCACATGTACAGGAGCACAGCTGCTCCAGTCAGAGGATCACTTTTTCTCAGTACAGGCCACTAAAGAGAGTTGAGAAGAGATTAGATAAAGATCAAACCCTACTCAGAAATCCAAGCGTGACCAGAAGCATTGAGTCTCAGTTCTTTCCATCTTTGTAACAAAATATATAGGAGAATTTAGACTCACTGAATTAAATTAAAGCATTTAATTTATTTTAAAAAGTACAATAATCCAGCATGTTGCATATAGAAGAAACACCCAGTTTTTCTGTCTCGACTGTTACCATAAAATACTTTTTATTTCTTTTGCTTCTGGCAAAGTGAGTCTGCCTGCTGCTTTGTGCTTACCACTAAGGTGTATTAAAGACTTTAATTAAAACGGCCACCTGATGCATCTGAAAACAATGCAGATGAGAGCCACAGACATGGAAAAAAACAATGAGCTTGCAGGCTTTAAAAGCAAATCAATGAGGTGGAAGACAATCAGAGGAGCTACAGCAGATAGATAATGTAAAACTGTCATTGCAAGGGACTCCTTTCGCAAGCACACGGACATTTAATAGATTTGTTAACACACATATTTGTTGAGTTTTAAATGGGCCTGTCCCCTGATATTAGGTGGTGTTAGAAAAGCTTTGAAAAAGTGAGAGATGCCTTTACTTTGTGACAAATGGGGCACCAGTCAATGGAGAAAACATTCTCTGTATTTATAGTTACAGAGAAGTAGAGTCATTATGTTTAGGATTACCAACCCCAACAATATTAAGGTCTAAAATGAACATGAAATTACAATGACTTAGATGTTCAGCAACAACAGCTCTGGAGACCATGTAGCTTACCTCAGGATCACTTAATTTACACTCGCCAGACACTTTCTATATACACCTGTTCAATTTCTTGCTAACACTAATAACAAATTCCATGGCAGCATGGCAGCAGTTGTGTGGACAAAATGCCTTGTTGATTTCAGGGATCAAAGGAGAAAGCCTCATGGGGAAGATTGAAGTTTTCAGATTCTAATGCTGATTCTGAAAACACTGGTTAAGGTTATTAGAAAAGCAACAATAACTCAAATAACTAGTTGTTACAATGCAGACTTCCATGTCTAAACGCACAACACACAAGCTTTGAACGAGCAGATGGGCTTTCAGCTAAGAACAGGACACTGGCCCTACATTTCCAACAGGGTCAACAAAATAGCATTTTTAAATAGCAGACTGGTAAAATGTTGCCTATTCCGATGAGTCTCGATTCCAACTGTGACATTCAGATAGTAGGGTCAAAATTTGATATAAACACGAAAGCATGGATTCAACATACCTTGTATCAACAGTTCAGGTTGATGATAGGGATGACATGGAACGAGCATGTTTTATTGGTAAATTTGCGCCTCTAACTGTCAACTGTCAACGGTGAGTATTGTTGCTGGTAATGCCCAGTGCCAGTTCCCTTTTTATGATCCTACGGGCAAATTTTCTTGCAACCAGGGTGCAGAACATGCATCATGTTTTATAGTCGCATTTAGTAGAATGTATGATGTATGTTTTGCATCTCTGGACTCGATCTGAGAAAGTGCATTTATATCTGGAGTGTCTGAAGATATTTGTCTTTCAGTGCACCTTGTCAGTCCTACAGTAATATGTACATAGACAAATCCAGGTCATTTTCCAGTGTATGAGCATTGGTAGAAAGCTGTCCAGAAATATCTTATAACTCTAGTATGTTTTCTTTCAAACACAAAAGGTCTTGTGTCAAAATGAGGTGAGATCTTTCCATGTAATTCATGCAACATTTATTGAATGCTCACAGTTGAATCAATAAAAAGTAAAATTAGTATATTTTCACATTCTGGGACCAAAAAACTGGAGAGGCCTGTATGGAGTCATATATTAACTGTCTTATCTTTTGCAGAAGTATAAACTACAAGTTTAACCAAAGAAATGATTTTCTATTCTCTACAAGTATTAAATGAAATGAGTTAAAATAGATAAATAGTAATATGACTGAAATGTGATTGAGAACTGATGATCAAGATAAAACATTAAGGTTTAGAGATTCTTAATCAGCTATATATGAAAGAGATATAATGTTAATCAGTTGTGATGTACGGATAAAAAGAATGAATAGATGGTTTTATAACTGTGACTAAAGTAAAGGTAAAAAGCTGAGAGTGGAATGTGCAATACTGTGTAAAGTTTAAGGTTGAGCAGATAAGGGAGAGAACTGTATGCAGACTAGGAGTGACCGCGAGTCTTATGAAGACCAACACGCAACACAAGGAAGGGAGGAAGAAAGAAAGCCAGCTTTGTACCGACTACCCGTACCTTAAAGGCCGAAAAACAGCACAGGAAAGTCACTGTGACCACATGACTAAATATTGGGCAATAACTTATTGGGCAATAATGGGAAGCCTAACAAAGGGCTGACCAGTGAGACCATCTGCACTATAAAAGCAATACCAAAAAATGTTGTTTCCTCGCAGAAGACCAGCGAACAAGATCAGACGGAGAAAGACGGTACAGATGAATCAGATGACCAGAGGCACAGTCCAGATGATCAACTGCATTAAAAAGAGGATCAACCCGTGTGCCCTGAAAGGACTATGGCTCGAAATTGAGAATCTGATTTCATCTATAGCCTTTTTGCCCAGACAACTGAAGTGAACTTGGTCGGTGAACAACTGATTGCTCATCGGACAACGAAAATGGCAGCACTACTTCTGACTGGTGCCACCATCACCCCTCCTGCTGTCCAAAGGGCACTGTAAACATTCAATCTTACTTCGCATTGACTCTGTACACATCTTCAGAATTTCTAAAAATGCCCCTCCACACATTGCAAAATCTAACAAAAATGGTGTTAAACACTTGTTCAAGTTTAGTTTGTTTTATTTGTGCTGCAGATATTTTTAAGATATAAATTAAAATCATTTGTAAGTCATTAAAGGACAAGAATGGACATTGACACATGGAGTATGAGTTTTATGAATGGAAGTAAATTTACCTCCATTCTGAACCTACAACAGAAAATTGCAAGTTAAAACTAGTAAAAAAACACAACTAATGTGCTCTTAGTGACTTAAAAGCATAGAAGGTACAAGACCGATTGCTAATTAAATATTTTTACCTGTACATAGCACTGGAGTTGAGAAGGTGCATAAAGATGCTGTTATTTGTATTCAGAGTCCATTTCTTCTGGTCAACCTCCTTGATCTTTGTACCACCTAAGATGTAATAGTTGATATTCTCAGGTTTTTTTAGCCATATTTGCCATGAAAGAGATTGTTAAGATGTAAAAATGCCAGACCAGAAGTTGCTAACAGAATTCCCAAAATGTATGAAGCACTCGCTCAAATATCTAATGTCTAATGTTTTTTTTTTTACAAACATCTACAAAACATAGATTTCCTAGACTAGAGGTTATTTAGTCACAACTCGGGCTCAGAATATTGACGCCATAATTGTGTCAGTGTGTGAATGCAGCAGTTTACAAATTACTCTCATTCCTTTGAACTCACGTGGATGTTCTATTCCCAGATCTTCTCATATAGCACTTTTAAGATCCTTGCATGATGTTTTTACAGTGCAAATAACACGAATGTAGGACATCATTAGCCGGAGAACAGATGCAGTTGCAAATCAGTAATCAGGTATAAATGAGAACATGTCGAAACCACAAAAATATATGCCCTGTTTTGAAGGTTATTCCACTGTGTAGAGTTTAAAAGCAGTATGTCCTTGTGTCCTGACTTTGTGTTGTTGTTTAAAAGGGTCAATCAGGTAATTTAAGAAATAGATCACACACACTCACACACACACACACACACTGCTCTCGAAAACATTTCCAAATGGTGCTGCCTTGATGGAAAACAGCACATCCGGGGGAAAAGGACAGATATTACACGGATCATTAGTCTCAAATATAAGAAAGGGAGCACCACAGCAGCCTAATGACGCTTTGATAAGCCCTTTTCTGGAAGCAAACATAATCTGTTGACTTTCAATTCTTTTGTCACACCACCAATGATAGTTGAGGCAGAATGAAACATTCTGCAGTAAATAGGCTGCTGTCATGCAGAGCAATAAAATGTTGGACCCTCTTGAAGAGATAAAAGGAGCTGGAGGAGACGAACATTTAAGTATCTTTTTTTCCCCCAACGTAGCATTTTCTGGCTGAGGAATTCAGCCACATGTTTACAGCTGCTTTTCATCAGGTTTGACATAAATGCCTGCTGTCTCATGCCTTTCCAATAGCTGGGAATCTTGCCTGCTGATGGCTACAACAGTACTCACCTGTCAGAATCCAAAGACACCTACATATTACTGCTACATTTCAATGATTCAAGCAAGTCTTGTCTTCCTATCAGGTAAAAAATGACAATGGTGATGACTGACTTCAAGTCAGTATGGTAAGAGAAGTGTATTATCTGTTAACGTTCTTGCAGCCTTTAAAGTAAATGATTTTTTTCTTTGTTTACATTTTCCTCCAATAGAAATGTAAAAAACTGGAGCACATTTAAACTGAAGCTTGATTCACAATCAATGCAGATTTACAAAAAAATAATCTGCATAACTGCACACAAACTGGTATTTATAAAGAAATTCGACTGGCAAGAATGTGTGCACCTTACACATTTTTCAGATCATAAATTAACACATCTTTGAAGTATTTCAAGCCTGTTATGTTGAATTTCAACCAAACATATTATCATAAATTGAATTTGATGGTGTAAATGAGGTGTGAATGTTCTAGCATTTCTGTTTGGTTTGTTTTGCGTCAGAATTTATTATAACATAAAATTCTTCTTAATTTTATAGTATGAATCAATAAATTTTTTGAGAGTGGTCTCAGGGGCCATTTTAGGCGTTGATACAGTATAAAGCCAGCATCCCATAAACCATCTGATTTATTAAAGTTTACAACAAATGTTTCTTTACATCAGCTAAAATTATTATCATATAAAGAATCATTTTACAGTTATTATTACAGGTTTATAGGATAAAGAAGGTTTATCTCGTTAATAAGCAACTTTTAGACCATAAACACAAACAGAAAAGGAGACACACATTTACTTTATGTTTATTACTAATTCTGGCATAGAAATAGTTTTGGCCTTCACTGACAGTCAAAAAGCATTTTTATTTTTATTAGTATTACCGAGACTGGCTTTGTAAACAATATTTTTCTCCAATTTTCATTAAACTGATTCTGTAATCAGAATCAAATACTGCAGCCATAATAACTGTACCCTTGAAACTCATGACATGCTTTGTCGTATAAGGCTGGGGTTTTGCATGACCAACATGCAGACAGAAGTGTCGAAGCTGCATGGTGAGTAGAAATGTTTAATGATAAGAAAATTGAACAGGTAACGTACAATGAAAGACGTAGGACGTAGACACGGGCAGAATAACTGGCAAGGAGCAGGTAGGAAAACTGTGTCATAGAGACAATGGACACGGAGCAAGTGACAAACAGTCTGGATGACAAACCACTGGATCCATTGGCACAAAATAAATACCAGAAAGTTTAAATACAGAGGCAAGCTGGAGAAATGAAATGACCAATTAACTAGAAGAGCTAATCAGATGAAATGTGGAGCAGCTAATGGCAGTGAGAATGCAGAGCAACTGAGGAAGGAGGCAAATGAACACAGATGAGCAAGAACACAAAAACACTGGAAGGAATCTAACAGAACTCAAAATGTACGGAAATACAAGAAATAAGAAAACAATATGATGAACTAAAATAACAGCAACTAGAGGTCAAAAGAACAGGGAGGAAACAGATCCATTAAGAAACTCAGACTCAAATACCTAACAGAGGTGAATTATGACATGCTTAAAGCACAGTGACAAAAATAAAACGAAGTACTGAGTAAAAACTGCCTCAAGGATTTTTTTTGTAACAATAATTCTAGGCAAATGTTTTAGCACAGCTCAGTATATTCAGTTGAGACTATTTGTAGAACAACATAAAGAAAGGCTTTATTTCAATATTCTTCCCATCCATCCCTCCATCCATCCATTTTCTATACTGCTTCTTTCATACTGGGTAGCGGGGGAGCGGGTGCCTATCTCCAGCAGTCTATGGGCGACAGGTGGGGTACGCCTTGGACAGGTCACCAGTCCTGCTCTGCATTCATCTGGATTTATTTTTTTTAATGTGGGTGTAGGAGGAAGTTGTTTCACTCTCTCTTGTCTCCTGTGGTCCTATTTAAATTGAAATTTGCATTATCTTTTTTCATGGCTAACAAATGACTATATAGTCAACAAAAAACAAGGTATGAGCACAGTTTTATAAAATTTCAAAAATCCATTCAAGTTTAGTAAAAACACTGCCTTAAACGTATTTGTACTAATGACAACAACTCGGCTCAATTTCACAAACTTATTAAAAGCAGCTCATTAGGTAGACTAACCTTAGGATTATAATGAAGGAAATTTAGCTGTTAGGACACAGTGGTCAGAGTCGTATGGCAACTTTTAGATGTTGTCTAAATAATACAGATTTTTATAAAATTGATACAACACTAAACACAGGGCTTTATGTTTTGCACTTATTGTCAGCTTAAACAAGTAGCTTCTCTGTTTAAGGGGAGCTCAAATTTTCAATCAGTTGTTTGCTCGAACAATTTTTTGTTTGAGCAAACAATCTAATATTAAAATGACCAGCTGTAAAATGAGACTCAAAAACGCAAGAAGCACAATGTTTAATTTAAAAGGATATTTCTCCTTAGTCAGTCAATCTATACCAAATCTAGAAGAATTATTGGCAACTGGGCATAAAGAGTTGAGGTCGTAAGGCACCAACAAAGTCCCTTGTAGGGCAAATCGTTTTCATTATTTATTCCCTACTTATGTTAGTATATGACTCAACAAAACTTTTGTGGGAGGCTCTCCACATAAAATGTTCTGCCTCCCAATCTTGTTATATATTTGTGGTGCCAACTAGACCTCATTACTCATACTGCAAATTATCCTCAGAATAATTTGAATGCATCAGGAAAATTGCCTTGGGGTAAGGATGTGCTTGCAATAAGGGGGGGTCAACTAAGGCATCTCAGGTTCTTCCATATTAATTTCCTTTATAATCGCTCAGATTCTGAACAGCCTTCCCATGCAATTTCTCGCCCAGAAAACGACGCACAGGAATGCCACCTGCTTTTCGGCCATATTATGTTCTTTCGTCGTTTTTAGAGAAGAGTCATGTAAAGAGTTTTTTAATTTATTATACTACTTTTAGTAATGTAATGATTCATCATCTTAGTCACTTTGTGAAACCATTTATTTACACTCTACAGTCCATAATACAAAGTAATATTTTCTACTGCACGGCCATAAAAGAGGTTAATTACGGCCAACGTACTTTAGGAATTATTGTAATTGCTTTGCTATATTCATTCAAAGGAGCGCAAATGTTGGCATCCCTTACTGTATTTATGTAAGAAATGTCACAAATATAAGATAAGAATTAAGGGTTTACTGATGAAAAAAGTTTGACATTTAGCCATAGATATAGCTGAAACCTGAAGTTTAAATGTACTATAAAAATACAACCTTTTTGCTCACTGTCTGATATTATATAATACTCAGTTTTCTCTTTTTTACATAAATTAGGCTTACCAAAATAATTTCCATGCTTTAAACCCTGAAAAATAAACATTAGAATGTTTTAATGTTTATTTTATAACCATCTTAAAGTAAGTTTACATACCGAAAGATTGCCTTTAATCAATTTTGGTCCAGGTGATGATGTCATAGCTTTTGTCACGCCGTTGTAAGCTATTGATAGGTTGATTTTAGAACCTTTGAGTTAAAAGGAGGCACAGCTATGAATGTATTTTAGTACAACACAAACAAGCTTTTTCCTTGACTGACACCATGGAAAAATAGAAAATAGAAAAAAAAAAAGGTAAAGTCAAATAATAAAATAATCAGCCAAGCAAAAATTATCAGCTTATCAAAACTTGTGCTTTCCTTTCTTAAATTGTAAAAAAAAATCTATTTGCATACAACTCTGTCTGGCCAGGGGAGAGCAGTGGGGAGACCAGTAAATTTAAAGGGGTTGAACAAAATCCAAATCTGGCACATGCAGAAACAGAAACAAAGTATCCACTGAAGAGCAAAATGTTAAGTGTAGAATTTATTTTAATAAAACATTTTAGAATTATAAGTAAATGAGTGACTTAGCAGGCTTGAGTTGTTTTGAAAAACAGGTCACATTCTCTACACTTCTGTCCAAAGTCAAATTAGTTGCACTAAACTTCCACAGAGTAGGCCTCAGTTAACCTGTACTATGCTGTTTGCACCCCGAGGTGTGCTGTCAAAAAAACCCTGCCTGACGACAACCTGACAACTCCATCCATCTCCTTTACCCACCGGAGAGAGCAGATCTGCTGTGGCAATCAATAACATTCGCAATTAGTTTCCCTCCTGAATGCAGGCAGAGGGTGGTACAGGTTGGAGGGGGTTCTGTTCAGTTGGCCTATGGTCCCTAGCACAGCTGGACAGTGTGTAAATGTAGCCCAGGCCCATGCCAGCCACATGTCCTGACATTAGCGAAAGTCTCTCGAGAGGTGCTGACATTTCCATATGTCCACCCGAGAAGATGGAGAGATGTGTGGCACAATTTGTCGGCAAGCGTACATGCATGCATCTTTTCTCATGTGTGAAAAGTCGTGTGCAATGTTTTGCTTTTCACCTTGGCTCGGCGAGCTGGAAAATCTCCTCCACAGGGGAACGCGGCGCCAGGGGGAGGGGAATCTCCAGACGTGACTAGTGGATCTATATCAAGCTGTAAAAATAGATAAATATCATTCATCACCAAGGTATCTGGAAGTTAACCCTGACCAACAGGGCTTAGCTGCACACAGCATACAACTCCCAGCATGCCCCCGTGTCATCTTAAAGCCCTCAACAACCAGCCAACCGAGAAGTGATTTAAATCAAGTTTTCTCATTGTGGATATATCTTTATGTAAGGAAACCGATTAGATCAGGAACAATATGAAGGACAAATACACACACACACACACACACACACACACTAACACACATAAACATACATAAACATACATATACAAATATATATATATATATATATATACATATATACATACTGCTCAAAAAAATAAAAGGAACACTTAAACAACACAATATAACTCCAAGTAAATCAAACTTCTGTGGAATCAAACTGTCCACTTAGGAAGCAACACTGATTGACAATCAATTTCACATGCTGTTGTGCAAATGGAATAGACAACAGGGGGAAATCTTTGGCGATTAGCAAGACACACTCAATAAAGGAGTGGTTCTGCAGGTGGGGACCACAGACCACTTCTCAGTACCTATGCTTTCTGGCTGATGTTTTGGTCACTTTTGAATGTTGGTGGTGCTTTCACATTCGTGGTAGCATGAGACAGACTCATGACCACACAAGTCCCTCAGGTAGTGCAGCTCATCCAGGATGGCACATCAATGCGAGTTGTGGCAAGAAGGTTTGCTGTGTCTGTCAGCATTGTGTCCAGAGCCTGGAGGCGCTACCAGGAGACAGGCCGGTACACCAGGAGACGTGGAGGAGGCCGTAGGAGGGCAACAACCCAGCAGCAGGACCGCTACCTCCGCCTTTGTGCAAGGAGGAACAGGAGGAGCACTGCCAGAGCCCTGCAAAATGACCTCCAGCAGGCCACAAATGTGCATGTGTCTGCACAAACGGTTAGAAACCGACTCCATGAGGATGGTATGAGGGCCCGACGTCCACAAATGGGGGTTGTGCTCACCACCCAACACCGTGCAGGATGCTTGGCATTTGCCAGAGAACACCAGGATTGGCAAATTCGCCACTGGCGCCCTGTGCTCTTCACAGATGAAAGCAGGTTCACACTGAGCACATGTGACAGACATGACAGAGTCTGGAGACACCATGGAGAGCGATTTGCTGCCTGCAACATCCTTCAGCATGACCGGTTTGGCAGTGGGTCAGTAATGGTGTGGGGTGGCATTTCTTTGGAGGGCCCCACGGCCCTCTATGTGCTCGGTAGAGGTAGCCTGACTGCCATTAGGTACCGAGATGAGATCCTCAGACCCCTTGTGAGACCATATGCTGGTGCGGTTGGCCCTGGGTTCCTCCTAATGCAGGACAATGCTAGACCTCATGTGGCTGGAGTGTGTCAGCAGTTCCTGCAAGATGAAGACATTGAAGCTATGGACTGGCCCGCCCGTTCCCCAGACCTGAATCCGATTGAGCACATCTGGGACATCATGTCTTGCTCCATCCACCAACGTCACGTTGCACCACAGACTGTCCAGGAGTTGGCGGATGCTTTAATCCAGGTCTGGAAGGAGATCCCTCAGGACACCATCCGCCGTCTCATCAGGAGCATGCCCAGGCGTTGTAGGGAGGTCATACAGGCACGTGGAGGCCACACTCAATACTGAGCCTCATTTTGACTTGTTTTAAGGACATTACATCAAAGTTGGATCAGCCTGTAGTGTGTTTTTCCACTTTCATTTTGTGTGTGACTCCAAATCCAGGCCTCCAATAGTTAATAAATTTGATTTCGATTGATGATTTTTGTGCGATTTTGTTGTCAGCACAACTTTGTACAGAACAAAGTATTCAATGAGAATATTTTATTCAATCAGATCTAGATTGTGTTATTTGAGTGTTCCCTTTATTTTTTTGAGCAGTGTATATATATGAACAAAGACATATTACATAAATCCTGGTGATTTATTCATCTAAGCAGGTGATAGAAGCAAAATATGACCTGTCATTCAAAAATGCTAAAATGTCCCCTCTCTGAGCCTGTAGCCAAGGGCATGTTGAGGCTGCTGTAAGGGAAAGACAGATTAAGTTGTGTTAAACAATAATTCAATCCTGTAAAGACTCACAATAAAAACACAAAGATGGTGATTAGAGAAGTTAAATAGCAGATGTTTATTTCTTTGGCACTCGGACCCCGGAGGAAGACATGAATGCTGTGAATGACATGAGCTTGAATGAACGATTTAGGATTAGGATTAGATATGTCCTTCCCCAAAAAAAGGCAGAGGCTGGGCCGAGGCTGAAATAAATGATATGGTAGTTCTGGTAGTTCTGGTGTGGCAAGCAGGGATGGACAAGATTTGAATAGATGAAGGACAGAGTTACAAAGGCGGACAGGGGATGAAGTTGAACTGCGAAGGTACTGAGGAAAATGAGACAGCAGAGGCATGAGAATGATAGTTCGAGCCGTGAAGGAACTGAGGACGATGAATGAATTGTGCTGCGAAAGCAGGAGAATGCTGAATGGATGCTGGTGAGTGAGCCTGCGAAGGCAGAGTCTGTTTAGGCGTAGGCGTGAAAATGAAAGATCATGCAGCAATGAAGAATGTACTGTACTGCCACGAAGGCGGGAAATGATAATTGTCATGAGCCGAGAAGGCATGAACATGATGAATGGATGCAGGTGAGTGAGCCCACATAGGCACGAGAATGGAGAATGGGCCGAGTAGGCGTGCGTGTGGTGAGTGAGCCTGCGTAGGCATGAGCATGATAGACAGAAGGATGATGACGCAGCTGCACCTGATAAAGGGGAGAATGAAGAGATGTCGAGGTGGTGAGAGAATGAATCGATGAGGATGACGGATGCTGACGAAGGACCCAAGAACTGAGAGATCTTTGGGCAGCTAACACAGAGAAGAAGTCTGGACAGATATAGGATGAGAAGGATGAAGATGACCAGCAGCCAAGTTGTTGAAATGAAGCTGATCCGGATAGAACTTGAAGTCTAGTAAAGTCTGGTAAAGTCAGGTAAAGAAGGGGAAGGACATGAATCTGGTCAAAGTCAAGGGAAAGGAAACATAACGAAGTGTTGAGTAAGTGCTAAGCCGAACTGAGCCAAACAAGTGAAGGAGAAAGATGAACCAGACCGGCTGGAGAGGGAATGGAATAAACTGCTTAGGTGTGGGGGATGCGGATTTAGCCGAGTCTGACGAAGAGAGCAGAGGGTGAGACTGGAATGCGCCTGATGAGGCGTGGATAGGACATGATAAACCTGACTAGGCCTGGCGGATGTGGATGTGGGTGAGCTCAACAGGCAAAGGGAGAAAATAAGTGATAGCTGACAAGCAAGAGGATGGGAATTTGGTAAACCTGACGAGGCGGGCAGAGAGAAAAACTTGGTCGTGCCTGGCAGACAAGAAGGGGAAGCAGGGATAAGTTTAAACTGAAAAGGCCAACCACCACCAGTTAATGCAGAAGCTCTTACCTAAGAGCTGATAGATCATTGAGCAGAGCACAGAATGGCAGTTTGGGTGGACATATGAAGAGAATGGTAAAGTCGACCAGCGGCCAAGTTGTTGTAGGGAAGCTGTGGAAACTAATTGGGTAGCTGCTGAAGTGGCTGCCCCGATTCTAAATGAGTGACCTGAGAACTGACTAGGGGGAAGGTTGCATTAACTAAACTAACTAAAATTTGCCTCACAAATTTGAGGAACCAGGAGGCGATCATGGGAACTCCTTCTAGAGTAAGGAAAAGGGTCATGAAGGGTGAGCTGATTTATGACGTTTGAGAACAAAAGAGAACATGGCTTGGAAAGGAGAAAACAGGCCATCGAGGCGAGCTATGGAAATGAAACATGGACCTTTAACTTTGATGTGTTTGAAGTAAAGTTTGAAATGGACTGGATAGAACTTGAGGTCTGAAAAGGCTGAATCTCTAGATGGCACAAATGAATTAGAAGGAGAAGTAAATTCGCTTAGTCTAAGAAAGCCGTAGAAGGTGAGGAGGAAGGCACTGGAGAGAAGAGATTTGAAATAAGTTGAAAAACAATCGGAGCGAAGGGTCATATGGAGACTTTTTTTTTTTTTTTAAAGAGGGGAAGTGTAATAGATCTCTGGGAGTCAGGCTGTGGATGCAATGATTTGAGATGCCTTTGAGAAGAAGTTTAATGGCGTGAAGAGCGAAAAGCTCGGCGTGGGCTCAGAAAGATGATCTTTTGATAAAAATTGATGCCTGCTAACAGGCTGCGGATGTAGGGGAGCTTGAAACGACGATGTTCAAAACAATGAGTAATGAAAGCTAGAACTGTTTGAATGTGAACCGGGTACAATGGTGTGTTATAGCAAGGCAAAATTTACAAAGGTTTGCCAGGCGAAGGAATGGGGTTTGAAAGTGGAAGGAGCTAGACCTGAGATACAGTAATGTTTGGCTGATTGCGACGGAGGAAGGAGAGAGAGGAATAATCGGAGTAGGGTGAAAGTAGGCTGATGGACAGAGACGGCGGAATACCTGAAAATTTGAAACGAGACAGAGCATCAGTGACTGAATTAGAAAAACCTGGAACATGACAGGCCTGCCAGGATTCGATGGAGGTAAGAGCTACGTCCGTGAAATATTGTCTGTTCATAAATTGTTTCATAAGAGTTTGTTATTCTGCTGCGGCAGTATTGCAGTTAATGCTTATATTGTGAAAACACTTAGTCCGGTAAGGTGCTGTATGTCGCAAGCTGAACAGAGCAGCGCTGACCCAGTCTGCCGAGAAAAAAGTGTGCCCCACGATTATAACGGGAAAAGATATATAGTTAAGATGTATCGAAACAGTATAATAACCTTAGCGCCTGGATGATAAGGGAACAAGGTTGGTATAAATGTTCGAATGTGTAAATTAATATTTAGATATTCTACGGAGCAAACAGGTTGCTGTTATATTTTAACTAGTTTCAATATTATAAGCTAAGTAAAGTCACAGACAATTGAAATAGTATGTGTTGCATTATTTTGTTTAATGGTACAGAGAAAATAAAGAAGGTGATATTTACAAGTTAAAAAAATATACGTGGTAAAACAGGGTAAAAGCACTCTAGAGAAAATTTGTCAACAATAAAAGGGGGTTGTAATAATTTAGGGTAAATAATTCATTTATGGTAAATGATAAGGCAAAAAGGTTAAAAGCAGTATATTGTTAGAGTTACTAAGGTATTACGTTCTGTATATTCTTAGCTCTAATGATGTGTTCACATGCAAGACTTTGTCAACAAAGGATTGTGAACCATGAACGATATTGAGCGCTGGAGAGAATCCATGAACAGAATGAACAAAGCAGGGAGGATTCAGGGACAACCGGAGTAGAAGAAGACGTGGAAACCTGGGGTGCCAGATGATCGCTCGGAAGAGTAACTGCTGCCGGAGACGGCCGGCTGATTTGGCGGTGGGAGCTGGGTCACAGGCAGGACTATCTCGTTGATGCTTAGAAGGAGAATAGCAGCTCGGTCGGAGAGCAGGGACATCCATGGTTGGAGGTCCTTAAAAGCGAAGCCTTGAAGGGTGATTGGCTGAGGAGGAATGCAGACTTGACGCTGACTGGTTGGAGCGGAGACGCATGATGGAGTCATAATACGGAGCCGGTGGTGGAGGTGAGTCTTCCAGATTGAATTTTCGTCAAAACTCCATAACCCCTCCATGAACAGCACTTTTGATAGATTAGCTTTAACATCCCATCATGCTAATATTGCAGTTTGATTTTATTGTGATTCTTGCAAATTTCTGCAGATTTCCCTCACAGCTTTGGTACTTAATGGACAGTTTGAATTAAAGGAGTTTAAACTTTGGTAATCCAAAGTATTTGTTCTTTTTTTCTCTTATCTGTCTCGTGTGCTTTAGTTATCAACCTTACTGGAAACTCAAGTAAAATATAACATTTCTTTAACCTCTTCCAGTTAGCAACCTCACTTCGAAACTCATCCAAATGCTTATCTGGCACACATGAGAAAACTATTTTTCTTTTTTTGTTTCGAGAAATTATTTATGTTCCTTCACACTTTTAAAATCCTAAGAGAATGGCAAATAAATATTCAATTTCCCTAGAGGGTAGTAGAAAAAAAGACTACACAAGCAAGTTGTTCAGAGGGTAGTACTGAGACTCATTAACTCAGCACATTAAAAACTCTAAACAAATAAAGAGATATATTCTCTTTTAATAAATGAGGCTTCAGCAATGAGAATCCTGATGAAAAGGGATTGTTAAAGCAGACAATATTTTATGCAGAAGGAAGAATGTGCTGCTTTCTATAGCCTAATAAAGCATAAGAAGCCTTGCAAAATTATGCTTACCTCTTAAACTTGTTCACATTTTGTCTGTTAAAACAACAAACTGCAAAGTATTTTATTGGAATTGTATGTTAGAGACCAACACATAGTAGTGTAGTGATGTGTAAGAAAAAGGTTACAGGGTTTCATTTGTATTCAGTCAGTATTCAGTCAATATGAAGCAGAATAACCTTTTACATAAATTACAGCTGAAAGTCTTTTGGGATACCTCTCTACCATCTTTGGACATCAAGAAATCTCTGCAGCTCTTTAACAATTACCATGGACCTCTTGGTCCTGAATGACGTCTTCCTTCCAAGCCAGTCAATTCAGGATGTCCACATCTTGGTAGCGGCTTGCAGTTGTGCCACACTTTCTATTTTCAAACGATGTATTGAACAACGCTACCCGAGATTTTAAAAGTTTGGGATAATGTTTTATGATCTAATCCTCCTTTAAACACCTCCAGAACCTTGGCCTTATGATGCAGTTTGTTTACTAATGCTCTCTAGTAAATAAATCTGTATTTTGTCAAAATAAGGTGAGATCTTTCCATGTAATCCATGCAACAATTATTACAATACACTGTTGAAGCAGTGGGCAGTGAAACAAGCTTGTACTCATATTCTGGAACTGAGAGACTGTAGAGGCCTGTGTGGAGCTACATATTAAGACCATTATCTTTTGCAGAAGTATAAACAAGAAGTGTATCCAAATAAATGATATATAATGATTTTCCATTTTCTATAAGTATTAAATGAAATGAGTTATCTTTGATTATCAAGTTAAAAAACGTATGATTGAAGTATGATTGAGAACTAATAATTTAAATGAAAAAAAACTTTAAGGTTTAAAATTCTCAATCAACTATATATGAAAGAGATAATGTTGATCAGTTGTGATGTATGAATAAAAAGAATGAAGCGATGGTTTTGTAACTATGTTTTAAAGCAAATGCAGAAAGCTGAGAATGGAGTGTGTAATAAATACTGTGTAAAGTTTAAAACTGAGCAGATTAGGGAGAGAACTGTAGGATGACTAGGAGTGACGAGAGCCAGCTGCATGCTGACAGCAAATCTTTTTGAAGACCAACGCAAGGAAGGGAGGATGTGTCTACAGCCAGCTGCGCAGCTATTATTGCTATCTTCAAGGCCGAAAAACAGCACCAGAAAGTCACGATGACCATGACTAAAGTATTGAGCAACAACTGAGAAGCTGAGCAGAGTAGGTTGCGCAATAGCTGAGAAGCCTAACAAAGGGCTGACTGGTGAGAGCATCTGCACTATAAAGGCCATGCTGAAGGAGGGAACTGGGGTTGTTTCCTCTCAGAAGACCATCGAACAAGATCGGACGGAGAGAAGACACTCAGATGAAAAAGGACCAGAGACACAGCCCAGCTGATCGACTGCATTAAAAAGAGGATCAACCCGTGTGCCTTGGAAGGACTGTGCCTCAAAATTAAGAATCTGATTTCATCTACAGCCTTTTTATCCAGACAACAGAAGTGAACTTGATCGGTGAACAGCTGATTGCTCTAAGTTTCAGGCTTCTGGAGGTCCCGAATCAACCTCATTTATGTCTCCGGGGTTTCCTTCAACTCTTCAGCCTCTGGAAGCTACTGTCTTCCGAAACATATGACAGCAAAGTTCCTGTTTAACCTTCAGAACCTGGAGCATCAGTGCCTGTCCACTTAGAGGAAGAAAAGTGAAGATTAAGTCGTTTTTCCTTCAAGAAATCACTCGTTGTTACCAGAAGAAACATCTCCATCAGGTGCATGGATGAGCCTCCGTCTTCAAAGCATCTCCAAACTCACTAGTTTCAGCATCAGGGAAAGACAGGTTGAGTTGATTGATTCATTTCTATTATTGAAATTATTATGTGTTGCCGAATTTAAGCTGTTACTGACCCCTGTTAAAGCGTTACTAATTAAAGAAAGGATGTAGAATTCTAGTTATATCGTGGACATTCAATTATTTGAGTCACCTTAATTTTTGGTTTTTCATTGGTGGTAAAAAGTCTTGTTGCCTGGTTCTACGAAATTTTAGGAGGTTTTTATAGGTTGCCTTAGCCAAGTTTATTAAAACAGCGCCCTTGGGGCTCGTGCAGAGCCACTAAAATGAACCTAGCCCATATACCAAGAGCCAGTTGTAATATTAGGGAATGAGCAGCCGTGAACAAAAGTGACTGTCGAAGTGTGAATGACCGCGGTGGGCTACTCAGTCGTCCAGACCTCCAATTGAAGAAGGGCGAGACTTCTGTATGAAGGCTGTTAGAGGCTAGGCGAGTCATTTCCCGACACCAGCTTAAACAGAACTTTCAGTAAACCTGCTTAGTAAGATTTTTCAGGTTTAGGGAAGTCCGGACCAGTTGGATGGAGAGCTGGATTGAGCAATCCCCTTAGACATAGGGAAGTAGGAGGGAGGGGTTAGCTCATCGGACAACGAAAGGCCCTATAAGTCACAGACTGAGATTTAATCACCCACAGGTGCACTTTATTTACTTATTAGGTAACTTATTGAAGCAAATGGTTGCACTGGATTTTCTTTAGGTGTATAATAGTAAAGAGGGCCAAATACAAATGCACAGCACATTTTTTCAGATTTTTATTTATAACATTTTATTAATTTGTTCTCACATAAGATTCTAACAAAATAAATTGAAATATGTAGTTTTGATGTGAAAATGTTCAAGGGTTATGAGTTTTATAAAGAAATTGGAAAAGAACATAAACCAGAAGTGTCAAGTAATGTGGGTGAAAAGTAACTCTAGCCTGACTTAGTTTAATTGTACAACTTGTATCATCAACCTTGTTGTGTTTGAAGGTTACAGACGGGGATCACAGCAGCATATGCTGCCATTAAATCAATTTGTCTTAGAGTTAAACTTTGATCATGACAAATAATGGTGTTTTCATGTGAGCCCACGTATTGGACATCAATAAAGCCTAATGGCATGTCAGACCTATTAATGGATTACTGCACAGAGCTCATAAAAGCACAATATCCCATCAAGTCTAAAGGCTCTAATGATCCTGCAGTGTCTAGTAAAGTCACTGTAGGTCCTATCCCCTGATGGATCTCAGCTCTTAGTCCATTTTATCTTACTGCTGGTAAGAGGAAAAGAAGAATATAAAGGGAGTATGATTACCAACTGCAGTATGCAAAGCTGGATGCTGCCAGTGCAGTCTTAAGTGCAGTATGTAATTTCTAAAAAAAATTTAACTGGGTGCAGGAGAGAAGAAAGCCTTCATGATTATTTGGCATCGATCAAAAACATGTAATTGGAAGTGTTGTCTGTGAACCTGTTTGGGTTTTCAAGTTTGTATTTGGCCTAAAAACACATATTTTAATATAAACCATGATGCTCAAACTTCTATAAGAAAGAATGGATGCCTGTCTTTTTGCTGAATTTGTTAACAACAGGATTGGGGCTGATAAATATAGACATAAATGGTGGTAGATAAAGCTGTTTGTGATGACACTAATTGGAGGCAGCAAGGTCAGAAACATATTATATTATCATATTATATTATCCACTTCTTTATAGTAGCCAAAGAAGAAAATGAGGCCAACTTTGAGAAAAAAAGAAAATGCAGATTGGAGATACACAGATTTAATTAGATAACTAAAGACAGCATGAACTTAAGTTCTCTTTTGAAAGTTGATCATGGTTGCGTTGGAATGAAAAGTTGGGTTTGCATTATTGAAAAGATAAATAAGAATGTAATGCATGAACACCATGTGTATGCCAGAAAAACACTGTTATACAAGGAATGTTAGAATTGAACATTGTAGCTTGCTGAAAGCACGTTTGGCCTTTGAATGAATAAAATAGATAAAACATCAGTTTTACTAACTCAGAGCATTGTGTCTTTATGAATGCAGATTTCAAAGCAGTTCAGATGATAAATGCTAACTTAATTACTTTTTCCATTGCCCTTTTAGCAATGTACTGATGTACTGCAGATATAAAAAGTCTATAAAGCCATTTTAAAATACCAACTTTATCTAATGCAAAAAAATTAGACCATGATATAGAATTTCAGAACCTTTTCACATTTAATTTGACATTTATCCTGCTCAACAAAAGATTACTGCAAATAATGTTACTAAAATTTCATAGTGTTCCTATTCAAGATTATCATACTGGGGGAACCTCACACCCGCCATTCCTGAGTATAAATATAGCAAAGTTAAACGTGTTCATTTAAATCCAAAATTTCAAGGCTTTAAATCTTTCTACATGACTAAAAAAGGCCTCAGTCTGGTTGGTTGTAAGGATGTCTCCAAACTAAAATAACCATGGCCGATGTCTACTATAGGTAACTTACTGATAGCTCATAAATATTCTACAGAATCCCAATATGCATTGTTTTGTTTTTTTTGGAGGTGCTGTGGAAATAGTCAAACATCAAAAGGTCTACTGTCAGATATTACTTCATCTAAATTGTTCAAATAAGGGAGAAATATTCCCATCTGAATTGCAAAGTTGAAATGAGATGAAAGGTTTTGCTGAATAACTGTTGTGAAATAAGCAGAGCTTTCATCATTTCTTTTAAAAACTTTAAAGACCAAGAAACTGTGTCCACTGCAGAGCTTTTTTTTTTTAATTTTCTAATGTTTTTTTAGTGGGTTTAGAAAGGAAAATAATGCATTCTGGCAATTTAGTTAATGATAGTCTTTTTATCGCCTATCCATCTTTCCTGACAGACAAACTCTTCTTAATATTATAAACCAACTTTAAAGTGACATAAAGGGATGGAAAACATTATTTTGAATAATCTATAATAAACGCACTTTAGGAGTTACAGCAGATGCGCATCGGTAAGTATCCTTAAGTGAATCTGTCCACATCAGACACTGGCAGACATGTGCCTGTGTGTGGCAGTGTGTAGTATTTCTTCAGACACAATTAAAAATAGGTTGTTTAAGCCTTCTTAACATTGAAGGCTTTGAAGTTCTGGGTTTGAAGCTTTTAGAAGTCTGGTTTTAAAATCTGGTCTCTAGATTGCTTGACATCAAATTTCACTATTTAAAGAACAGAATCCTATTTCTAAATTTAACTACTTCTTTATACACAGACCTGACTGATCAGCATTTTTTATGGTAGAGGCTACACTGTGTTTACATTAACATGGTGTCAGCTGTCATAAATACAGATCCTCCCCTTTCCTTTTTTGAAACTAAAAGATATTTGGTATCATTTTATCCTAAAAAATAATTACAGTTGTTTGTTAAACCTTGAGTTTCTAACATGCAAAAGATCCAGATTTATTTTAGACATTTATGTAAATCTTTTCCTCACTAGATGAGTGGCTCCACGACCGCTGAACCTAAATATCCACTGCACATAAATGAAACAGCCTGAAAAGACACAAATCAGTAATAACACAGTAACTACCAAAGTTCACAACACAGGACTGCTTTGCAGGAAGCAGTTGGTGCTCAGCATTTGCGCATCCCCAGAAGGCATGGGTGGTTCTAGACAGGGGCCAGCGGGGGCCAGTGCCCCTGAAAAACTAGTCCTGGCCCTTGGTATGGCCCCTGTACTGAAGACATAATACTAAATCAATTTCTTATGATGATATGTGCTGGCACAGAAACTGTAAATTATTTTGACCAATTTTATTTTTTTACCTTTACAGTTTTACCTTAACAATAAATTAAAAAGTACAGTGTTGTACTTTTAGCTTCAGACATATTGAGATAAGATCACAGTTTTCATCTGCTAGATCAGGGGTCTGCAACCTGCAGCTCCAGAGCCACAAGTGGCTCACTTTTTACATAAAGCAATGAAATATTGCTCTGTTGTTTTTTTTTTTTTTTTGTTTCATTCTTTTGTTCTGTACCCCATGAAAAAACACTGGGCCCACCCTGCCCCCCTGTTAAATTTGGTCTAGAACCGCCACTGTCTAAAGGTTGCTACCGTCATTCCTTTTGGAGATATTTGAAATATCCTCGTATGAAGTAACGGTAAAAAAAATGAAACTTTTCTCACTCCGATTTTAGGTTTTTATTATATGTCTCAAGCATTAAATATAATTTGGCTTATATGGGTAAATAAAGCTTAAGCTGAAAAACAACTCAAGGGGTAGCATATCAGTAATTATTCTATAAGATGACAAAAACACCAAAACAGAGTAGTTTGACCTAGATTACCAAATAATCTTAGAAGATCATTGGCTGAATCCTTGGATATTTTCTTTAGTTCACTGGGGTTTTGTTGGCAGGACTTTGTACCAGGTTTTGACTAGGCCACTGCCACTGTGGCAGGAGGGGTGTTTACTTATTTTGTCCTATATTGTTATTTAATTCTATTTAAGGTTAAACTACATGCACTTTAGCTTGAAGGACTGGACTTGTGTCCATGTATGGAGTTTTAAACACAGGCTCCTAATCTCTGTGTTTTGCAACGTGCTCCTCCTCTCCATTTTCACTGAGATATTCTCATGTAATAGCCTCAGCCACGAAAACTTATAAAGTTTGATTTGCAGAGCAAGTCGTTGCTATTTTACTGAGTGTCTTGCCGCTTCAAATCAAAACAAGCATAAATCATTAGCCCTGCACCACCTTGCTTGACAAATGGTATGTGTCTTTGGCAAAATGCTGTGCTGTTTCAATCTTACACCTGCTTTGTATCTCATCTCATCCCATCTTTTCTATTTTGGCACTCTAATTGCTTAGCTAATTATTGCAAGAATTTTAATCCAGTCATCTGAACACATGTATACTGTCTTCAATTTGCAATTTTAGTTTTTAAATTTTGGGATTTATTTAGGCACTTTTCTCAAAACATTTGTCCAGATATGACACATTTTTAAGTATGCTTTTCCAATAGGAAAACTGTTAACTTTTATAAGCTGTTAGAACAACTTGATATTTTTAATGGTCTCTTGAGACATGAATTGTATTTACTTTTTCCCTTCATTTTCCGGGAATATAGATGTACTGTCGTTCAACACAAAATCATAGAATTAACTAAAATATTATACATTTAGTTTTTCTTTAAAGCAAGGTTGGAAAGTAGTTCATATACAATATGATATATACATCATATACAAAGTTTAGAATTAGTACTCTAAAGGTTGATCTGATATTTCAAAAAAAGTTATTTCCAGTTTTGTGTCAAGTATTTTATATACGATAAACGATGTGAGCAATGGAAACCAAAGTGATATTCCTTGTTTATACTCGCAAACTTGGCTATTGAAGTTGATTATGATTCTGAAGTATTCCTTTGTGTTTATTTTCATATATTTGTTATTTTTTTATGTTATTAGATGCTGCCCTGTTTAGCAAGTTTCTATTATGTTTCTTGTATAAACATGGCTTTATTTTTTTATAAATGATGCCATAATTAGAAATGTCTTCATCCATACAAAAATGGTACAGAATGTGTTTTAGTAGTGCTAGTTTATAACAAATCTAATATCAAGTCACTTTACAAGACAAAATGGTTTAATTTAATCAAAGCATATAGAAAGACTCAGGATCAAGTGAATACATCCCAGTTTGATCCTAGTTATAAAGAGGACAGAGCAGACAGACGCACAAAGAGGGAAGTTGGCTGTTGTCATGTCTGTCACACTTGGGGGTCACCTGACAGCAGGGCTGCACGGTATCTGGAAAATATTTATTTGCAATACTATTGCTGAAAATTGGGATGATAGTATGAATTACGATTGTCCCAATTTTTTTGAGATAATCTTTTTTCCTCTCATTACCATTACACAAAGTCTACACCACTCTCCGTGAGCTTTTGTGTTTCAGTCCCTAAAAACATACCTCAGGTGTAGACATTAAGCGCAGTTATAGTCCATCGAACTAGCCAAATATGTTGTTGATACACAAAGTGTAAATGCCTGATACTTCAAATATAATACCCTACTGGATATTGTAACGGAGCTATTGTGATATTGTGTCAGAAAATTATACATTTTTGCAATTTTTTTATTGAAACAAATTTAATAACTTAAAATCATTTCAGTTCTAACAACTGTCTTTAAAGGTTCTTGAAACAACAGCATATATTTAAAGCTTCTTTTCGTAGAAGCTCACCCTGATCAATTTAAATTACACCTTATTAATAGGAATACAGTTTCAAATCTGCTGTTTAACTTCTAACAAGTTGCCATGTAAATATTTTACATGATGACACAGCAATGATGCAGTGATGTGCAGTCAGGGTAGGCAGGTGAGGCACTTCTATGGTCGCTGATGTCTAAACATGACTACTTGATCCACTTTTTGTGGCTGCACCTGTAATCCAACTAATCTTAACTTGTGGCTTTGGCAGGTGCATCCACCCATAGTGGGAACAATATCAGCAAATCAGTGGACTCATACCAAAAGATGAGGAATCAAGATGAATGTGCAGCTGGAGGAAAGCCTGTTTACTTGCCCGTGTGATTTTGTCAACAAAAAGTCCACAGAAAAAAATCCCCCACCTCTCACTGTGCTTTGCTGCCAGACTGGCTGCCAGATAGAAAACATCTACTTCTGAAAAGAAATAACAGCACTGCTAAGAACAGATCAGGTATGAGTTAGATTTCAAGAATAATTAAAAGAAGTTACGTCGTTTTATGTTGGGTAATGATCCAGCAGTTCCTGACATCCCGGGGTTTACATCCCTGACAGCATTCTCAGAAAACCGTCAGGTAAAAATAGTCAAACACCTAACTGATGTTCACTCTGTAATTTAAAAGGCATAGGAAATGCCAGGATAGTGTCACCTATAGACTAAATGTACCTTTGTTCTTCTTTGGAGTTGACAAAGCAGCTAAATATGCTAGCAAACAGTGCATGGCTGGAGTCAATTTCTTCAGAATCAGAATCAGCTTTATTGATAAGTTTGTACATACAAACAAGGAATTTGACTCCGGTACACTTTGCTCTTTGGTTTTGTTTTTGCACTACAGAATATACATATTTACAATGTACAAATATACACATATATAAATAAATAAAAAGGTGCATTTGCAACATCTGTATGCTGTTGTTTTGTACTCTATTGAATGTTCAACAGAGAAACAGCCTGGGGGAAGAAACTGTCTCTGTGGCGGCTGGTTTTTAGTGAACAGCGCTCTGTAGCGTCGGCCTGAAGGCAGAACTCTAAACAGTTTATGTGCAGGGTGTGTGGGGTCTGCAGAGATTTTAGCAGCTCTTTTCCTGACCCTTGACCTGTATAAGTCCTGGATGGAGGGAAGGTCAGCCCTGATGATTCTCTCTGCAGACCTGATTATTCGTTGCAGTCTGGACCTGTCCTGTTTTGTGGATGAACCAAACCACACTGAGATGGATGAAGACAGGACAGACTGAATGATGGCAGTGTAGAAGATGACCAGCAGCTCCTGTGGAAGGTTGTACTTCTTGAGTTGCCTCAGGAAGTACAGTCTCTGCTGGGCCTTCTTTCGAACAGTGTTTATGTGTGAAGACCATCTCAGATCCTCAGAGATGGTGGTTCCTAAGAACCTGAAGTGATCCACAGCCGATACGGTGTTGTTGAGGATGGTGAGGGGGGTGTATGGAGGTGGTGTTTTCCGAAAGTCCACCACCATCTCCACAGTCTTGAGTGGGTTTAGTTCCAGGCAGTTCTGACTACACAAGTGTACCAGCCGATCCACCTCCTGTCTGTATGCAGACTCATCACCGTCCTGGATCAGTCCAATGACAGTGGTGTCGTCTGCAAACTTAAGGAGTTTCACGGACGAGTCCGCTGAGGTGCAGTCATTTGTGTACAGGGAGAAGAGGAGTGGGGATAGAACACACCCCTGGGGGGCACCAGTACTTATTGATCTGGTTCGGGAGAAGATGCTCCCCAGTCTCACCTGCTGCTGTCGGTCCGTCAGGAAGCTGTTGATCCACTGACAGGTGGAGGCTGGGACGTTGAGCTGGGTGAGCTTCTGGTGGAGGATGTCTGGTACGATGGTGTTGAAGGCCGAGCAGAAGTCTACAAACAGGATCCTGGCGTAGGTCCCTGGGCGGTCGAGGTGTTGCAGGATGAAGTGTAGACCCAAGTTAACAGCATCATCTGCCGACCTGTTTGCTCGGTAAGCAAACTGCAGGGCGACGAGTAGATGGCCTGTGATGTCTTTCAGCTGCTTTAACACCAGCCGCTCAAAAGATTTCATGACCACAGACGTCAGGGCTACAGGCCTGTAGTCATTTAATCCTAGGATGGTGGGTTTCTTGGGCACTGGGATGATGGTGGATCGTTTGAAGCAGGAGGGGACCTCACACTTCTCCAGTGACTTGTTGAAGATCCGGGTGAAGATCGGAGCGAGTTGATTTGCACAGGCTGTCAGGCATGATGGGGAGACGTTGTCAGGTCCTCCAGCTTTCTTTGTTTTCATGCGCTGAAAGAGCCTATTTACATCTTCCTCAGAGATCTTTAGTGCAGGCAGAGGATCTGAAGGTAGGGGGTTGGTTGCTTTACTGGTCGAATTTGTTCCTGAATGGGATGTGGAGGAGTTGGTTTGAGGTGTGAATGGCTTCTTGTCATGTCTGCAGTAGAAGCCATTCAGACGGTTAGCCAGGCGAGGGCTTTGTTCAGGAAGGGTGGTGGGGCTTCTGTAGGCAGTCAGGTTTCTCAGACCAGTCCATACAGCCGAAGTGCCACCAGTAGAAAGGCTGTTTTTCAGGTTCTCACTGTAGCTTCTCTTGGCTGCTTTGATCTCCTTTGTTAGTCTGTTCCTGGCCTGCCTGTACCGCGCCCAATCTCCACTGCTGTGAGCTTCTTCCTTGTCCCTGCGCAGATTCTTGAGGTGTGGAGTAAACCATGGCTTGTTGTTCCCAAAGGTGCAGAAGGTCTTGGTCTGCACACACGTGTCCTCACAGAAACTGATGTATGATGTCACCACATCAGTTAGTTCGTTTAAATCAGTGGCTGAGGTTTCAAAAACAGTCCAGTCTGTGCATTCAAAGCAGGCCTGTAGCATCTGCTTCGATTCCTCAGTCCACTTTTTAACAGTGTGAACCATGGGTTTGGAAGCTCTTAGTTTTTGTCTGTAAGTTGGGATGAGGTGGATAAGGCAATGATCCGAAAGTCCCAGAGCAGCCCTGGTAACAGCATGGTATGAGTCCTTAAAAGCTGTGTAACAGTGGTCCAGTGTGTTTTTGTCTCTGGTGGGACACTTAATATGCTGTCTGTATGCTGTCTTCAGGCTATCCTTCTAATTTTTGGAAGACGAAGTTGCAGCTATGTTTATATTATTATCCGTCTACAACAAGGGACAGAGTAAACTTTACTTCTTGAGGAAGCTT
Source organism: Crenichthys baileyi (assembly GCA_036173005.1). Taxonomy (NCBI): domain Eukaryota; kingdom Metazoa; phylum Chordata; class Actinopteri; order Cyprinodontiformes; family Goodeidae; genus Crenichthys; species Crenichthys baileyi. Next base: position 975,317 of record JAHHUM010000593.1, read on the forward strand.
GGGTTCTTTAGTGTTTCCAGCAAGGTGCTCCATATCTTTTATGAGTCAGTTGTTGAGAGTGTGTTCTCTTCTGCCATCGTCTCTTGGGTTAGCAGCATCAGAGCTTAAAAAAGCTCAACAAGCTGATAAAGAAGGCTAGTGCTGTTCTGGGAACTCCTCTGGAACCTCTGGAAATCAATGTTCAAAGAAGGATTCTTCATAAAACGAAGAACATTAGGGATAACCATGAGTTCCTCTGAATGAAGACTAAGCTTCATTCAGAGGCTTCTTCATATCCGCTGTAATACAGACCTCCACAGATCCTTCCTGCCCACAGCCATCAGCATCTACAACACATCTTTGAAGGAACCCATATAATATGAGTTACAACAACATTTAAATCCCCCTTGATTAAAAAGTATTTTTCAATTTGAATTCAATATTATCCCATTTAAAGTGTTGAAGCTGATATTTCCACGTTCTATTCTGGTCTGGAAATTCGCCCAAACAATCACAGCTAATAGGAGTGATGTAAATATTTTGCGGTTAACTGAACCAAAATCTTCAGGTAAAATCTAGTCAAAGAGTTAAGGGATTGTAACTAAACATCTTCCATACCCCATATAATTCATTTTTATTGTGTTGGCTTATTAATGTTCCTTGGAAATGTATGAAATACGTTTCCAAAACATCCATTATAAATAAAAAAAACAGATTAATTTTAAGAACAGTAAGAACGTTTTTAAAATCTAGCCTTGGGTGGAAGAGATGAGTGAATAGATGATGACTAAAGGCACTCTGGCTCCTTCTCTATTAAAGAATAAGTAGCCTCAGATCATTATAAAATGGTTTACTAAAACAGGATGAAAATTAGCCTGGAAAGCATACTTTGATGGATTTATGAAGAATTTCTCTTAAACTTTCTAACTGATGTATGGGACTCAGGCAAGCAGGTCAATAGTCTTCTTAGATGTTTGAAAGGAGCAAACAGAAAATGAAATGGAAATGCAAATCTTTCTTACCAAAATCCTGAATCTGAATATTTTCGGCCTTATGGAAAATCCTCTGTAACTATGTTAAACAAGTTTTTTTATTTTTGTGCAAATAACCCAATGGACCTCTTGATAAAGCTGTGCTTTAAAAACATAACTCCACACCATATCAGTGTTGATTGGCATGCTCGGCATAACTGACAGGGGATCAGATTCAGTCATCGCAAAAGCTTAAAATGATCATTATTATTCTAGGTACACGTTTCTTCCTGCCTCTTTTCTTTCTCTTGTTCCACCGAGTCCCCATGGCACCGCTCCTGCCGTCTGCCTGCTGTTATACTTTATGTACAAGATCTCGACCGGCGATTTGAACTCGTGTTGGTAAATGTTATACTAAATGACAATTAGCATTGATACCACTGGTCTAATCTTTACATGCAAGCCTCTAGCCACTTTGGTAAGCATGTGTTATGATAACATCCCTTGTGCTTCCTCCACAGTGAGAGTAACAAGAGAGGCTGTTTCGCTCAGCTACCAGTGTCAGCTAATTATTTCTGGCCTCCTGCTGTTCAGCACGTTCAGTTTCTCCACGTCTAGCCCTCCTCTTGAGCACCACTTCGAGTCATCTCCCCTAAACTCACTCTCATTACAGTCAACGGGTCAGCGCTCTTCTTCTGCATTCGTTCAGTCCTTTTTCTCACAGTGTTTTATTTATCTGTTTGCTTAGAATTTGTTCGTAAAGCAGCTCTTTAAACACTTGCCTCTTACTGGCACAAGCCCAAACTCAGTCAGACATGTAGACATAAGTCTTATCCCTGCACGGTCACACGCTAAGCATTAATGAGCGTGCAAATACAGAGTATGCATGATGAATGAATTTTTTTGCATATCACAAGCACATTTCCCAATGTGACTTTATGAAAGGCAGCACGTTAAAACTGTATTTTTGAGAGCATTTTATTTTTATTTTGTCAAAGCATAACAAAACATTTTTCTATGGTTTATAAGGCAAAGGGAAACAGATAAAGTAAAAAAAAACAAAGATTATCTGACAGAATTCAAATTATGATTTCATTTATTGAGTGAAGAAGGCTATCCAGACCAGTGTTATGTGTAAAATTAATTGCCTACTAAACCAAAAAGCTGAATGTGCCACTCTTGGTGGAAGCAATCTATTAAACAGTCAAACAAACCTGCTGCAAAAGCATGCATCAATTTGATTTGTTGTTATTCAATAACCATTGTTAGAAATTCATCTCTGAAGACAGATGTTTTTTTTTCTCAATGCTGCCAATTGCTCCCTAACCCGTACAAGGTTGTCCTCAGATTCAGTCCTCAAAACCTGCTGTAGACAGCCTTCAGGACATTGTAAACCAGTTAAAAGCCAATAAGAGAACATAAAAAACATTAAATCCAACTAACTTGGTAAGTATATAGCTCGAGGTGTGTTATAATAGGAAAAAAATATGGCAATAGAGTTGTAAAAAAGTGAATCAGTTCAATTCAGTGTATTTATGCAACACTAATTCACAACAATTGTCATCTCAAAGCAAGACTAATAGCTTTGATTTACAATGTACACGTGAATTAGATTGTATATTTTTATATACAATCTAATTAAATTGTATTTAAATCAATCATTTTCCGTTGAAGGAAACACAGCCAAACATAGGCACTGAGTCAAAAGTACTTTCCTATGTGCAAGAATGGAACTAAACATAATTAATGGCAGAAATAGCTCCACCAATTGCTCTGAACAACTAAGAGACCCAGCTAAACACAGGGGCACTAAGCCAGGGGTACTTGCTACTGGAAAAACTACTGTGAAAGTCAAACAATCACCCAGGAACAAGTCACAATTAAACATCGGATCACTGGGCCAGCTGAACTTTCTGTGGAAAGAGAAAAAAAACAGTAATAATGTACCAATAAAGAGGAGCAGGAGAAAAAAAGCAGATCGATGAAAAGTGGTCACATACTGCAGCCCTTAGCAGCACAACTAGAGCGATAGCTCAGGATTTTAATCTGTTTTGTGTGTACATGTCCAGGAATCAAGCTTAAAGAATCTAGAGCTGTTGCCTTGTTGAAAACATGCTGCTAAATACTGGACTCGAACATCTAAAATTGTAGCAAATAAAGCAACATGTTTCCATTTCTCACAGATTCAGTTTATTGCTTTTAAAAACTATAATGTTTTAGTGCACTATACAAATAAATCATTGAATGAAATTAAATGTGTTACATTTAAAATGACAATATAATTATATCCATGCAGGCAAACAAAGATGACTGTCCTTTGACTGGAAACCTCAATTATTGCTAGCCCCATGGACACAAACAGTGGAGCATGTCTTTAATTTTTATCAATGCTAGCTTGTCGAATGCATTTGCATAATGTACACATACTTCAGCACACAGAATTTGCTGACTCCCTTTAAAACATCCCCCTCTTGGGGTCAATGCTATCTTTTCAATCAAATGTGTTTCTCTAAATCTTGGTGGCATTTTTGCTGCATTTTCCCTTAATTACTGATTATTGGTTTTTGCTCTGATAAAAAAGTTACTTTAATTGACAGCAGTTGAGGAGGAGTGAGGTGAAGGACACAGAATAAGGATGGTCCTCCAACAGGAGGACAGAGTAGCCATTTATGCTTTCAGGCAGGTGTAGTGGGGACAGAACATGAGAAAACAAGCCTAAATTAGCTCCATCATAAGCAGGTTTGCCAGCTGTCCATTTAAGCTTCTTGTGTCCCCAAAGTCACTCCTTTATGTCAAGATCAGTGACTATAAATGTGATTTGGAAGGAGAACCAGCAAAGCCATGATTGCTGTGTTTGAGCTCTATGTGTGATCCTGAAGGTGAAGCTCCAGGCAACGTCAGATTTAGTCTGATAGCCAGGGTGTTCAAAGATTACTTCAGGTACACACCCTCCGTGCCTCACTTTTATTAGAGCCATAGGGGTCTTTGCTGTAATTTAGGTGAATAAATGGAGTGTTTAAATGATTTATGATTGATTTAGTGGAAATGGAGGTTTCTGCAACACAGATAACAGCATCCGGAGGCATTCTCTAACTTTATCGTTCATCATCACATGGCCTTTTATGACAAAATGTATTCCTTGGGACAAAATGTGCATCTAGATAGTAGATTGTGTATAGTTGGTGCTTTTATAGGGAAAATAAATATACAAAAAATAAGATGGTTGTATATTTTGAAAAATTAAATATCTGGACCTGCATAATGTAAATGTACACAGAACCTGTCTAAGTACCTGATTTGACCTCAGTGTAATTTTATGTTCTCAGAAAAGGATTTAAACCCTTGAACTTTTTTTCATATTTTTCACTTTTTAACCACAAACTTCATAGTATTTCACTTTTTAAGTGATTTTAAGCACAACAACACAAGAACAACACAAAGTAGATAATTGTGACATGAAAGGAAAATACATAGTTTTGAAAGTTGTTTAGAAAGGAAAATCTGACTCTGATTCCCTTTACACAAAATCCAGTGCAACCAATTTCCTTCAGAACTCACATAATCAATCACCCTGTACCTATGTGTGACTTAATCTCTGTATAAGTCCAGTTGTTCTGTGAAGGCCTCAGAGGCTTATTAGAAAACATTAGTGAACATCAGCATCACAAAGACCAAGGAATACAGCAGGCCGGTTGGAGGTAAGCTTGTGAAGTGTGAAGTAGAGTTAGGTTAAAAAACAATATCCCAAGCTTTGAACATCTCAATGAGCACTGATCAACCCATCATTCAACAATGGAAGGAGTATGGCACAAGTGCAAACCTAGCAAGACATTGCTGTCAACCTTAATTTACAGGCTGGGGAAGGAGAGCAATAACAAAAGAAGCAGCCCAGACGTCCATGATAAGTCTGTAGGAGCAATAGACATCCACAGCTCTGGTGAGAGAATCTATTGACAGAATAACACCTAATCGTCTACTCAACAAATTTGGCCTTTAAAAAAACGTAGCAAAAGGAAAGCCACTGTTGAAAGAAGTCATAAGACCTTCTACATGCATTTTGCCTAAAGCCATGTATGAGACATAGCAAACATCTGACAAAATTTGCTTTTGCTAGATGAGATCAAATTTTACTTTATGGGCTACATGCAAAACACTGTGTGGTAGAAAACTAGCACCGCACACCATCCCTGAAGGGACCAGCTTCCATTTCTGTTTTGAAGAAACCCATCCTCATAGCATGATGCGGCCACAGGTTTCTTCAAGACAGAAAGGGAAGGTGATGCTTCAGCTATTTAGCGAACAAGATGGGGCAAAAAAGTCAATCTCTAGACCTGAAAACCTTATTGGTTTGGCTCTTATATGGTACTGTATTAAATCAAAGCAACAACCAACAGGTTTTTGAAAAAAATCAGTAAAATTTGCTTTTTTATCACAAATTCAGATGTTCAGCCACATATGTGCAATGACTTAAAGTCTGAGGTTGCATGTGTCTTTCTTTCCCATTCTCTACAAATCTACTTTGTAACAAATAAACCTATACAAACATCCCTAAAATACATGTGCCTGGTTGAGAAAGGCAGGTGTAAAAGGTGCATCTTCAATTTAGCCACTATTTTATTCCATTCAATCATTTCTGTGACTTTTAAAAAGAAGTTCAGAAAAGTTTAGACAGCCCTGGTATGCACTGCTTAAAAAAAGATAAGTAAATCATTATAACAGAGAGATTGAAACATTGAAGCTGGTCATGTTGTATTACATGTTATGCAGTTTTGGACATCCAATAACGGGACAGTAAACCAAAGAACTAGTCGTCCAGTGTCAGGTCCTCTGCTTGTCATTTCATGTAAGAGTTAAATTATTCATACCCCTGACAAATTTAACTGCTGGTAATCTTCTAATTTAACCAACATGTTTCTTGTGGCTGGAGGTAATATACAAGCCCAAGTCCAATTTATTTCTAAAGCACATTTTAAAACAGATTTAATCAAAGTGCTGCACAATAAGAAGATGAATATAAGACCAAAACATAAAATAGACAGAAAAGCAGTCATAAAATAGAGCAGAAACATTAAAAGAGGGATGACAACTTATACCCCACCAAAGGCCAAAGTTTGTGAGCCACGACTGGAAAAGTCTGATCACCTCTGAGTATCAGCCTACTTTTTGGAAAAACTAAAGGCAACTGGTCTACTGATTTAAGAACAGGTAAGGCAAGACAATGATGAAGCAAATCAAAAAGATATGGCGAAGCAAGACCATTTAGGCATTTGTAAGCCAAGAGGAGCCAAATCAATATCAGCATTTTGTTTTTGCCCAGCCAGAATCCTGACTTGAATCTGTAGAAAATCTGCAAAGTGAGCGAAAGATTAAGGTTATGGCAAGGAGACCTTCCATCCTCAAAGACTCTGAGCTCATCACCAAAGTCGAATTGTCAAAATACCACTGGAAACACGCAGAAAGCTGGCCAGTAATTATACAGTTTGATACCTGTAATGCAAACATAGATTGTTCCATTTATATATGGGGGAGTGCACATATTTTTGACATGCCATTTCTTAATTAAAATTTAAATTCTGAGAAAGATTATTCTTTTCCAATTGTATACTAATTTTGTTTTAAGATTAAATAAAAATTGTTTTCTCCCAAGATGTTTAAGTTGATGTTTATATCTGCTTCATCTTGTTCAAGGATAACTGCAATGTTAACTATGCACCCTACAATTAACCATGAACCCTCAAATAAATGTTGAGTCAGTTAACAGTATTATCGGTAGGATTAGACCTAGATCTAGCATGAGGACCGGCCTGGTCCAAGATACAAAAAAAAAATCGACATTCTTTCAGAAAATATGGAGACCAGAGATTAACTTGTCAAGAAATGAAGCGAGCAATATGCAACATGGTAAAAAATATTGTATAACTGACCACATTTCCAGGCAGAATCTGTAGTTTATTTAAAGTGTTTTTTTCCTGGGACTGAATGAGCTTTAATACATAGTCCACAAATTTCAAATAGTGTTGAGGTCAGGTATTTGAGCAGGCCACTTGCCACAATAAAAGCTTTTCAAAATGAGTTTTAATGTTTGCTAGGGATCCATTTTTAGAGTTTTTGAGCAAATGAACTAAAGTTCAGTTGCGCAGGACTGGTGTGAATGCAACCTTAAATCTATAATAAACTTCAAAATGCAGCCACTGTACGTATGAAGCAGGTTTTACATCAACATAGACCTTCAAGGTACCTGTTTCTCAATCGACACCAGTGGTGGTAGTAGCTGCATGCTGGCGGGCTATTTTGCTGCCTATGGTACTGGTAAATTACACAGAGTGAATCAAATAATGAAAATGCCTAAATCAAAATGGAAGATAATAAAAGTTTAAGCTAAATTGCTTCTCAAGGTACCAAAGTAAATAAAAGCACACACTGATAATATATTTAAACCCCAGGGTGAGACATTTTACTTACATGCCCAGAAAGCATGAACAGAGGCAACACAATCTGAGTTAGTGTAGCACTGATGCATAAAACATGAACTGCACACACATCCTAGGCATTTTCATATTTGCATAGCAGCAGGCAAAATCACAAAGGAAAAATGCTGATCGTATATAATAAGGGAGACAGAAGTGAGAAAGCTTCTAAAAACCACAGCGTATGTAAAGGAGTGTGTGCAGGGCCTAATATACAGTAAGTGCATCAGAGCCTGGATGATGTACTTCTCTAGCTTTGATTCCTAAGTATGTGTGGCTAATAGACACACACAACCTGGTGTGCAGACAAACAGTAACAGTTTTAGAAAGGCCAAAACAGATAACAGATCCAAGTGCATTAGGGCAGTCGTCCAGACATGCACAGAGAGAAAAACCGTCAGATAGTTTTGATCAGAATGCATGCACACACTGCTTCTCACACACACACATTCGTAAACCCCCTCTAAGCGCTAACCGATTGCGACAGTCTGTTGAAAAGCCTGCCTGCTCTCAGCCAGGGCTCATCTCACCCGAGTCGGTTGCTCACCTCTAAATGAGGGCTGTCAAGCGGAGCCATAGTGACGCCTGCCACCTCTAATTGACAGTGCATTAACAATCAAATCAAGCTAATTAGCCAGAGCATGGCATCAAGGAATAATAAACTCAGTGTATGCATTTGTGGCACATTCCTAGTCTGCTGCTGCCATTTTGGATTTTCTAATTTCTTATGGACAATAGAAAGAGATTAGAAGGATGAGGAGTACAACAGACCCAGCGAGAGAGAAAAGACAGCACCAACTGAATATTTAAACAAGGGTTTGAGGTTTGTTCAGCTTTCTTAAATTTGCTATAGTCTATGGAATGTTTTGTCTAAATTCTGTGTTGTGTTCTTGCTCTTCTATGTTCCTACTTTGTAGTTTAGTTTGTCTTGGTTTTACAGTTCTGTGCTTTTGTTTCCACATTTATTCACTCAGTCAGTTCTATTGTTCTTTGCTTTCCAAATAAAATTTACTTTAATTAACTATTACCACACTGGTTTTCTTTTGTCAATACTTTCTGTAGTGCATACAGCAACAATTTTTTTTCTTTTTTCCCATTTGTCCCATATTAATATCAAAAACATGTTTTGGAACATTAGTGAACATTTATTACCACTTGCTATTATTAGTAAATGGCAATAAATAACTGAAGACATTTTATTGAGGAATACAAATTTAACATTTGAGTGATGTTGTTGGGATTTAAAATTAAAGACGAAGCAAAGAAGAAAACAGGCTTTACCAGGAAAAAGAAAAACTGGGAAGGACATGGTCAGGAATAAAAGCAGATATGAAGAAATACAATTGTTCGCCATAAAAGAAAAGTAGCAATTATCAGAATTGCAAAAAGAAACAAAACTGATTCACAGCCTACAGTTCTGGATGCTAATGCATCATGTAAAATAGAGGCGGACAGCATGGGAGGAGGGAAAACAAGAAGGAGTAATTTAAAGTTTCCAAACCACCTATGACCTAATTGTCATATCCAGAACCGCCATGATAGAGCTTGAAAAGAAAGGACCTACTTTATGGGTAAGACAGGTTGTTTATTTTCTTGGAATCAACTTGCGTTTCTGTTGCAGGATTCTACACCACCATCCACCTCTCAACTTCGATTCCAGCTCTGTCTCCAGGGATAGGCAGTAGGGTCTATTTGAGGACCCGGTGGATCATTGATTTGTCTTTGGAACCTGATGACATTGTCATGATCCTGAGGTGTTTAGGTTTTGATTTTCTGTTGTGTGTATTTTGTTCTTAAGGTCTTGCTTTCTTTAGTTTATTTATTTATGATAATTTTTGTTAGCTTTTCCTAATTAGTTCATTATTTTGTGTATTAGTTCCATAGTTCATTCTTGTGTTTGTACATTTTGTATTACCTCTTTTTAGCTCCTGTGTTCATTAGTCTCCTACTCTCAGCTCCCTGCTTTCACTCTCTGTTTCTGTTTCTCATATCCTCTGATTGTTCACACCTACATTGTATGTTTTTCTCCACTCTTTCCCCAAGATTTAAGCTCTCTGGTTGTCTTCACTCATTGCTGGATTCTTCCATTGTTCTGCTCTGAGTTCCGTTTTTCTGCCATTCTTCATCACAAGTTTAATTCCACCAGTTGCTTAATGTCATGATCCTCCCATGATTACTTTGTAAGATCATTTTCTTATTACTGAAAATTCCTTTTTGCCACAATCTTGCTCTGTACTTGTGTCCTTCCTCAAACACATCGTGTCAGATATAAGGGAACGCAAAACAAAATGCTTCAAAGCATTTCACACCAAATTAGATGAACATGGCAAAGTGTAAGAAGCAAACAAGAGCACTCGTCGCAACTGAATCTGAGATGTTGTATGTATGTGCTATGTAATTTCCTTCAAAGCAATAAGGGAATTGGCACAGAACTTACCCAAAATGAAAACACATGGAAACAAGGAATAAGGACAGAGAGTGGTCATTTTTATCCAATATCTCGAGAGGACATAATTAATTACTACATTTATTTCCTTCCAGATGACAAAGTAAAGTTGTGGTTAGTATCTCAATCCAGGATCCTGTCTAGGTGGTGGCAGTAATGCATTTAACCCATTTTCTGGATTTCCGCTTGTAATAAAACGTTTTAGTTGGAGGTCACATTCTTTCAAGAACAGATATTTAACGACGCGTTTGATAGAGAGACAGATGTGACATTAAAGTGACAGCCACAGTAATGTAAATGCTGATGCAGGTTCACGCCTCACACCATTATGCATTTTTGACAGTACACTGATTTACAAACACGCAAGTTGAACAGGCCATTTAGGGTGAGGCAGAAAAATGGACAGTTCAGTTCAGACGTTCAGTGAGTGCACACCTGTTTTAAATCCAATACTTTAGCATGCAGCTGCACATTTAGCACAGTCAATGCTATTTTACACGCTCTCAACCCAAACACACAAGCAAATTCATTAGTAACTTCTGCTGCCTATTGTTTGCACATATAGCTTATGTTATGCGGGTCATCTTCTGCCCTCTGTTTTATTTGTGTTTGGCCTGTAAATCGAGAAAGGCTTTGCTTTCAAATGAGTAATTAGGGAACTGAGATGCAGAGCTTTGTTTTATTTATTTTCCTCTAAAGAATCTAACAAAGAACTGTGCGAAAAAAGACGGGAGATGAATAAGAATCGAGAAGAAAAGAACAAATTTGGTCATAGCAAGAAGTAAATGAGACTATTCAAAACATGAAAATAAACAAGCATTTTAAAGTTGAAACCATGTTTCAAATAGGTTATTTCCACAAAGAAATTATATCATGTTAATAACAAATCCACATGCATATAGATAGAGCTAATAGATTTTTTAGAATCCTGTAAACTTTCCCATGAATCCCCATTATGTCTTTAGATTGCTAGCCAAACTGTCACATACAGTTGGTTTAATTTGGGATTAAATGAAGATTTATATTTGCCCTGATATTTCAAATATAATGAGGCATCCATTAATACTGTTAGGTGATACTTTTCATATGCAAAAACTATAAATATGTAAATGAATGTAAAATAATACACTTTGGTGATTTATAAAAGAAAAATAGAGTAAACATTTAGGTTAAGCGTTACAAAGTTGCACTAAAGTTAAAAAGCATGTGAAGCTAAAGGCAAAAAACAGCTACATTTTCTTAGTTTTTTTTAACTTCAGACATTCATTTAATAACAGTAAAAAATAAAATTGACTCAAAACATGTCTTTCAGCATGTTTTTGGATATGAGTTTTTTTCTTCTGTAAGGTACTTGATTTCTGCCCAATGATTTCTAAAATAAAAACTGAATCGAATTGTATTTCAGCGCTGTAGAAACAGAGAAGACATTCCTTGCAAGTTGACTATTCTTTTTTTTTTCAAGTTCATTGGGATGTGAAATTATATGTGATTTTTCTGGTCCACTCAAAGGTCTTTTACACTGGAATCATAAAATTGTACAATCATTACAGCCACAAGCAATACCAGTCCTGAGCCTTTATGCCATTAACACTTTTTAACTGTGAGACAGAGTACCACACAGCTCAATAAAGTAATAAAGTTTATGAGCATTTTATCCATGAGCCCTGTTAGTATTGCTAACATTGACAGCAGCCTCTTTGTATATTTTCAAGAGTGTAAAAATACCAACTTATGTCTTTCAACAGGTTGTCTTTCTAACCCCAAGATTTCCCTGGTAAATGTCCTTATCAGAAGACTGTCCATTTACAGACTGTTTTTTAAACTTTAAGCCATCTGCTAAATCAGTAAAGTACATATTTCAAACATCTGTTTATGTACAATAAATGAGAGAATATTAATTTGTAATCAAATTGTGCAGCATTTGCTTGGCTGTAAGGTTAAACATCCAGGGTATCAGTCAAAATATGATTTGCAGCAACATAAAACCATGACATTTGGATCGGTGGAAGCATCTGTGGCCTCAACCCTATATCTGATCTATGAACAGTGTTGGGCATGTTACTTAAAAAAGTAATTAGTTAGAGTTACTTCTCCCAAAAAGTAACTGAGTTAGCAACTGAGTTACTCCACTATAAAAGTAACTAGTTAACAGGGAAAGTACTGTAACTATTGCATTACTTTTTTTTTATTTAAATATGTACATTTAGATTTTATTCTAAGGTTTCACAAGCCAGTTTCAGGAAGTGAAATTACATAGACGAGGACCTGAACTTTTAATATTTACTTCACATGTACATTCTTGCCTTTTACCTCAAGAAGAATAAAGTAGTGTCTGTACTTCCACTTTCTTTCCCTCCAGACCCGCCATTGTTGCAGCTTACATCATCTAGTTTGCCTGAGCAGGGCTGTTGTGTGCGTTTGTGGTTTGTGTTTTAACTGAACACTGCCTCCGATTGGCTTACAAAAAAAGCTTAGTCTACCTTAGCCAATCTTCATCACTTATGCTTTGTCTCGCCCCTTGCTTCTCCCTTAACCAAAGAAAAAAACGTAGGTCATGCGGCTGTCAGCCACAACAGATGACAAGAGCTTCAATGAGTAGCTTTACTTTATAATGCGCCCTATTTAATTGTTGTAACAGTAACGGCATTGTAACGCTGAAAAAAGTAATTTATTTTATTACTCATTACTGAAAAAAGTAACGGCATTAGTAACACAGTTAGCCCCATCACTTTCTATGAATGATTTCAGTATCGGTCCAATACATATGCTGGATTAGATTGAACCGATTTCTACCCTTAACCATCCTCATTTCACTGCATGGTGACAATGTAAGCCTGGGTCCTTGGACAGCCTTGTTTATTACAGTTCCAGTTTTCATAATGCTTTTATCAATTATTGCTCCGACTGTAAATATGTTTGAGTATAAAGTTTCTTGTAGTTATTTCCTGACTTATGAAGATCACCACACATCTACCTTATTGATATGACATGTTCTCTTGTCTTTCCGGTATCACAGTGTCTGTGTCATGTCAAACTTATACGTGAAGGCAAGAAAATCATGGCTCACTAATTCAGAGTTTCTAAAAAAATCTGTTTGACCTAAAACAATAAAGCTTAATTTAAAAAAGGCATAGTTACATTAATTTTACAGGAATTATCACACTGCCATTAATTTAGGTTCTGGTAGCTTTGCGTGTGTATCATGACATTATCTGAAGATGACTACTAAATAAATGTGGAGGATGGTGTATGCATGAAATCTCCTGTGACTATGACTCTTAATATCTTTTATGACTCATTTTGTGTCATAACCATAAAAATAATAAAACACATCCAATCCACGTCTCCCTGAATGCTGAAACTAAATTCAAAAACCCCTTTTATATCTTTGTGTGTGTAAACAACTATTGTTTAGCTTACTATGAGCAAACGCTAGAGTTCACTGTACATTGTGCTCTAAATGGGGGTCTTTTATTCCTTCTGCTGAAAGCGTAAAAGATCATAATTATTTACGTCATATTATGCAATCAGTGTGCCATTTTCAGAAATGACAGGATTAATTAAGCTGTCAAAACATTTTTTCTAGGCTGTCCAATTACAGCAACCATGTCACATATTACAATTATGACTCCGCCTATTATCATGGGTTTTCTAGATGTGGGGAAAAGAAAACTGCAATCTTCCATTGAAAGATAAGGCTACAACTTGTTATGATAACGTATGGTTAAGCTAACACTGTAATTTAGAAGCTGTGAATGACATAACACGTAGAAGAACAATGTCCACAAGTTTAAACTAAGCCAGACTGTGAAATAGCAAATAGGAGTGTGATTTTTTTTTATCTTTAAAGATGATTCAGAGACCTAAATTACAAGATGGCAGCAGTACAGCGGATAAGATAATGAAAAAACAAGTCAACTACTGTGTTTTTCTTTTTGCTACCAAAAAAGGCAACAAATCTGCTCTATTGCAGATGGCAGCACACACACCTTACCCCTATTTAATTTGCTCAAGCTTTACCCTCACATACAAATTGACAAACATGGGTACCATCATTACCAAAAGCTCGCCTGTGCCTCTGTATGCTCGTCAGCACAATTAGCAACAGGAGAGTAATCGCAGCTCTTTACCTCCACCCAGCACAGCTGTGAACGGATAGAACACCGAACACAGTTAACAGCACCTAAATCCAATTAGCAAACAATGAAAGGTAACACAACCTCATGGTGTTAGTTAACCACAGAGGAGCTGGATGCTGACAGTCTGTTAGGAAGGAGAAAAGTGATGGGCCAGGTCAAACAGGCAGAAAAAGATTAGTAAAGGAGGAATACAGACTGTTGTACTTCTAATGCTAATTTGAACATTTTAAATTGCATAAGAAATATTCTTTTCAACAAACAAAAATGTTTCCCTTAACTCTTCCACTCTTGCAAAACAAAAAAGGAAGTTAATATACTTTTTTCTGAACACTGATTTATGATCTGTCCAGATTTTATAAAATCTACATGATTACCATAAATTTCAAAGTCTTTTTGACTATAGCATAATACTTCAAGTCATAAAACTGCTGTCACACTTTGGCAGCCTGGCTTAGCTGGAGATCCCATGCTACAGTTTCAGAAGCATATTATTGTGACGTTGAAACTTTATTTACCCAAGGCAGCATGATGTCATGACTTCTGATTAATTCACAAAAGTGGATGTATATTAAGGCAACACTTCAAACACACTTCTTCCTTCTGTGAAATCATGGGTTAACGATATCAGGAAGAGAATTGTGGACCTCCACAACTCTGCTCATTCCTTCATTTGTGAAGGTGTCAAGTTCATAATTTTAAATATTTCTAAGCGAATATAAACAGCGTGAGAATGCACTGCCATATAACAAGAAGAAGGCAGGTTCTTTGTCCCATAGATGAACACGTTTTGGTTTGAAATATGCATAACAAACTCAGAGCAAAAGAAGACCTTGTGAAGATTGTTGCTGAAGTTGGTAAGAAAGTATCATTATCTACAGTTTACAGTTTTCTACAGACAAAGCCTGAAAGGAATAAGAAGCCATTACGTGTCGTATTGGTGTTTTACTGCAAGAGCACAGGATGGATTGAATCACAAGGAAAGAACATCATGAGGAAATATGTGCAAGCAACATCTTGCAATATCTCAATTAATTAGCCAGAAATTCAACAATAACAATAATTGACAATAACCAAGTATTCTTCCAAATACTTTGAAAAACACTGAAAAAACTTTCAAGAAACTTAAAAGAAACATTATACTACATCTAACTGACTTCAAGTCAAAATGTGAGAAAAAAAGGTGCCTCTTTTCAAACCTGTCTACAAATTTTATTATTCAGCAAGATTTTAGCTTTTAAAGTTACCACAGATGCATTTGTCTCATGCAGTGGTATTAAAAAAAAAGTTAGGTCTGCCCTTTTGTTGTGGGAGGTATCAAAAATTGTGTTTCGTTTATGGGATGTGTGATCACTGATGTTTTAGGTCTGTTCTGTAACATTTAAGAGAAACCATTAGCAGATATTAGAAATAATATTCCTGACCATTAATTTCTTTTAATCTAGTTCTGTCAATATATGACTGGATTGAATAATTTAAATCTGGTTGCCAATGATTTTCTTTGCTGAGAGAAACTCAAACATGCAGTATTAGTAGTAGAGTTGCTTGATTTGCACCTGGAGATTTTTGTGCATTGCATCCAGAAAAATGATTGGGTACACTGTACCCAACAGTGATGTGGTCAGCAGCTGGACTGAGTTAAAAGAAACAGAAGAGAAAAATATTACAGGAGAAGAAAGAAATGATGTAGTCGAAGATGAGAAAGGGACTAAGGAAAGAGAGGGGATGTGATTACAGTGGAAATGACAAAAATGGACGAGATGGATGTGAGTCTTCAAGAGGATATGAGTGGCACTGAGCAAGAAATGTTGGACAGGTAATTATCTTGGAACTGCAAAACTCAGAAATGTAATGGATGAAGAAAAAGTTAAAAAAGGTTTAATGCAGATGAGCAGCAGACAGTGAAGCACTTCTTTTATTATCAAATACCTAGACATGGTTCTTATGCAAGGGGTAATTTAGTGAATCCTGCCCACACTATACATAAAGAGGATTCATGGTGAGTGAAATCTTACATATCGAGGTGGATTACAAGTATGAAAAGAACCTGAAAGCTGAAACTCTAAAGCTTGCCACCATTCATATTAATATCCAGAAATCCCATAGTCAGGACAAATCTCAACCAAATGAAAATGCATGGAATGGCAAAAGACAAATGTTGCTGAAGTTATATAAGAGGAGACTGAAAGTACAGAAGATGAGAACTTTAAGCTGCAACAACTCCCCATTATTTCATTTATAAATATTTCATGTTGCATACAGTATTTTGTTTAATCATATTTTATTACTTCTTAGACCTGGCGCCTCATATACAGAGGCTATAGTCCTTGATGCAGCTATCCAGGGTTCGATTCATAACCTTAAAGGTTCTCTACAAAGGATCGTTTTTTTTCCTGCATGGTTTTCAATCTTTTGACAACAATCTTTTGAAGAGAAGCCAACAACATCATGATGATGCACTACAAGTATCCTCTCAAGTATTTAAAGTATATGTTGATGTTTGTATGTGATGGGACATCCTTGTAACACATCGAAACATTCCTTCTCTTTTGGAATAAATGCAACTGTCACAAAATTAAAAAATCCAACACTTTCTTACGAGGTTAAACAGAAATGTGATATTTATACATTTAATTTCTGTAAATCAGGGCAGATGAAGTTTAAAACTGGTTGATTTTTGTCACAAATCATTTTTTACTGAGCTTGTGTAGATTGGCTGCAGCTTCAAAACATGAAGCTACAGATACAGCTAACCTCAAAACTGTTCATACCCCTGGACAGTAGCAGTGTTTGGCTTGGGTCATGTGGGCAGTTGTCCAGTGTCCGATTAGAAAAAAGGTTCACGACCACCTGATAAAAAACTAGAACTTGTCTTTTAGTTGGGTCCGAATGGGCTTCCATGAATATGCTGTCAATAGGAGTTTGCATCCTCGTGTTTAACCACCTCCTGCTTGCTGCTGAAAAAAGAGATTAGGTGCTTTATGTGGGACTACACTGCATTTGATCCCATTGCAGAATATTACATGATTTCCTGTATTTTGATTGGTTAAGGGGCACCGTTCATGCAAGAACCCCAACTGCAATGGCAGATTTACAACTGAAGTCAAAATGTTTCATTTGACTGGAAGCAAATCCAACTACCACTTGTTTGAGCTTTGGTTGGCTGGGAAGGTGGGGGCAAGGGTGTAGTTAAAATCATCAAAATAATTGTGGAAAAATGCAAAAATCTGGTCAACAAATGTAAGAATAGAAAAAATTGTTAATTTTCTACTTGCCATTTTTAAATAAATGAAAACAAAAGGGCTAAATATTTTTTTTCCCTGAAGCAATACTGCTTTCACAGAGTTTCTGTCATATTTTGAGTTTGTCTCATTTCCTATAAGAAACCAACTGGCTAGGAAAACAAAAATTTAAACAAAATTATTGAGTGGTATGAATACATCTGAGCTATTACTTAAACATCTAGACTGAGAAAGGAGTGATCAGTTACATAAAATTGAGCAGCAAACATGGCAATCTTCACTTTTTTGTGGTGACACATCTGCATCTACTGTGGCATGTAATGAGCAGTATATATTTAGGCAGTTCACTTAGGAAGTTTACCTTATTAAAATTCACAAGGACAGACACGAAGAGCAAATCTGGGGGTTGTTGTTGTGTGTCATGTATTTGATCAGTAAACAGTTGTATCTGTGCACTCGTGCAGACTTGAGTAGGCATGAAACAACCCAACCGCATAAATGATGAAAATCCTGCAGTGAATAATAAGGTCTTGCAGACGATGGGTGTTTCTAAATTAGAACAGTGCATCTTCAGCACTGTTTCATCTGAGCACTAAACTTTATTTAAAGGAAAACATAATATGTAATTTCTCACATTATCCTGATGGCTCTGCAAGAGATTCCCCTTTGAATGATTGAAAAACAGAGGAAATACCTTCTACATTAACTTATTTTCTGCCTGGTGCCCATAACGCATAAACCTGGATTAATAAGAGTAAGCATTTGGTGAAATAAGGACCATTATTTCATCTGTGTACTCAGGATATTCAACAGTGCATTCATAAAGCTCTTTAGTTGGAGCTTAACCAGCATTGCAGTCGGTTTGCCTCATGTGAATCTGTGCCATTCTCTGGCCAAAATGTCCATCACAGCTTTTATATCATTCACAAAATAGCCATAGATCAATCGTTTTTCAATTTACAATCTCTGTTTATTAGAACCGTGGCTTCCTTTTGAAAACCAAAGTATGCAGATCAGTTTGGCTGTTGAATCTTAATTTTATTTCCGTGTGTGTGTGTGTGTGTGT
This sequence comes from Crenichthys baileyi, assembly GCA_036173005.1. Classification (NCBI taxonomy): domain Eukaryota; kingdom Metazoa; phylum Chordata; class Actinopteri; order Cyprinodontiformes; family Goodeidae; genus Crenichthys; species Crenichthys baileyi. Next base: position 993,624 of record JAHHUM010000593.1, read on the forward strand.
GTGTGTGTGTGTGTGCGCAAATGTATAGTTGATTTTTTTTGCTCCCCCTTTGCTAAGACTATGGAGCATTAAGGAATGTCTTACCATACCCATGCAGTTGACACACAACTCGATATTTCTGTCACCACCACTGGTGGTATTTAATATGGGTGATATGGCTTTCTGCCCAAGGTAGCACAGCCCATGGGGCTGCCATGAAGGGGAAAAATAAAATAAAAAAAAGTTCCAGTGCACCCATAATGACTTTCCTGCTGTTAATTTGCATGTTCAGTAAATAGGAAAATTAAAGGGCCATTTTATTGTTTTTTAAAGCCTCAATGCATTTATCCATCTCTAGTTCAGAATGAATTATTATTCAATGAACAGAGATTATTTGAACAGTTTGAAATGTATGCAACTCCTATTCTAATTTTGGGCCTTTTCAATGACTTTTTGGCATATACCACTGTAGATTGCTTAACTTCCTTTATATATCACTCTGTTGTCACTCTTCTGTAAAGGTTTTTCAGATTTATTATAAATTCTGTCATGTATTACAAAAACAGGTTAACGATAACTGATGTCGCTGATAACTAGCCCACAAACTGAGTTATTTATAATTTACTTTGCGAAAGTGTTAATCTGGGTGCCAGAATGGGATGTGATTCTGCTGGGTCTACTGATATTTGGGAACTGAGTCAAATTGTGCATTGCGTTGATAAAATTGTTTGGGGGCCGGTGGTTATTAGTATTCAGCAAGTCTATGTTAAGTTGCCACATATAAATATATTTTTTTAGATTTCCTAGTAAAAATGTTCTCCATACATTCATTAAAAGTGTCTTTATTGGACCCAGGTGTTCTATAAGAAGTGGACTGAGGAATCAAAGCAGACGCTACAGGGCTCCTTTAAACGCACAGACTGGACTGTTTTTGAAACCTCAGCCACTGACTTAAACCAACTAACTGATGTGGTGACATCATACATCAGTTTCTGTGAGGACATGTGTGTGCAGACCAAGACATTCTGCACCTTTGGGAACAACAAGCCATGGTTTACTCCACATCTCAGGAACCTGCGCAGGGATAAGGAAGAAGCTCACAGCAGTGGAGATTGGGCGTGGTACAGGCAAGCCAGGAACATACTAACAAAGGAGATCAAAGCAGCCAAGAGAAGCTACAGTGATAAGCTTAAGAACAGCCTTTCTACTGGTAATGCTTCGGCTATATGGACCGGTCTGAGAAACCTACTGTCTATAGGAGCCCCCCCACCCATCCTGAACAGAATCCTCACCTGGCTAACTGTCTGAATGGCTTCTACCGCAGACATGACAGGAAGCCGTTCACACCTCAAACCATCTCCTCCACATCCCATTCAGGAACAAATTCGACCCGTAAAACAACCAACCCCTTACAATTCAGATCCTCTGCCTGCACTAAAGATCTCCGAGGAAGATGTAAATAGGCTCTTTCAGCGCATGAAAACAAAGAAAGCTGGGGGACCTGATAACGTCTCCCCATCATACCTGAAAGCCTGTGCAAATCAACTCGCTCCGATCTTCACCCCGGTCCCCTCCTGCTTCAAACGATCCACCATCATCCCAGTGCCCAAGGAACCCACCATCCTAGGATTAAATGACTACAGGCCTGTAGCCCTGACGTCTGTGGTCATGAAATCCTTTGAGCGGCTGGTGTTGAAGCACCTAAAAGACATCACAGGCCCCCTGCTGGACCCCCTGCAGTTTGCTTACCGAGCAAACAGGTCGGCAGATGATGCTGTCAACTTAAGTCTACACTTCATTCTGCAACACCTCGACCGTCCAGGGACGTACGCCAGGATCCTGTTTGTAGACTTCAGCTCGGCCTTCAACACCATCATACCAGACATCCTCCACCAGAAGCTCACCCAGCTCAACGTCCCAGCCTCCACTTGTCAATGGATCAACAGCTTCCTGACAGACCAACAGCAGCAGGTGAGAGTGGGGAGCATCTTCTCCCGCAGCAGTTCAATAAGTACTGGTGCCCCCCAGGGGTGTATTCTATCCCCACTCCTCTTCTCCCTGTACACAAATGACTGCACCTCAGCGGACTCATCTGTGAAACTCCTGAAGTTTGCAGATGACACCACTGTCATTGGTCTGATCCAGGACGGTGATGAGTCTGCATACAGACAGGAGGTGGATCGGCTGGTACACTGGTGTTGTCAGAACTACCTGGAACTCAACCCACTCAAGACTGTGGAAATGGTGGTGGACTTTCGAAGAACACCATCCCCATACATCCCCCTCACCATCAACAGCTGTCAGCTGTGGACCACTTCAGGTTCCTAGGAACCACCATCTCCGAGGACCTGAGATGGTCTTCACACATAGACACTGTTCGGAAGCAGAGACTGTACTTTTACCCTCAGGCCGTCGCTACAGAGCACTGTTTACTAAAACCAGCCGCCACAGAGACAGTTTCTTCCCCCAGGCTGTTTCTCTGATAAACATTTAAGTACCAAACAACCTCATACTGAAGTCGCAATTCCACCTTGTATATCTGTATATTGTATATATGTATTTAAGGACATAAAGATATATGCAGAATATATCTTATAACGCAAAAAGCAAAACAAAAAAAAAAGAAACCCAGAGAGCAAAGTGTACCGGAGTCAAATTCTTTGTTTGTTGTATGTACGAACTTGGCAATAAAACTGATTCTGATAAATGCAACGTATTAATAATTTTTTATCCTTTTTTGTAAAATTCTATCGATATGCATTCAAACAGATTATAAATCACTGCTGATGTCTTCCATCAATTAGAAATTCAGTGATCGGATCTACATGGAAACTGCTCCTCCATCTTTGTATTTTGGTTGTGAGAATGTCAGTAGATATTGCCTAATATGATTATAGTTGGAAATAAGACTTCTGCTGTTATAATGGATTATTGACAGCTTTTCCTTCACAGTGAAGTTCTGATTAAAATGTTTATTGGTACAACAGCAGCTGGAGCTGGTGGTGAAGAAAAAGTTAATGTCCGGTTCAATATCATTTCCCAAATGATTTGCATTGTGCTCAGTGTGTTCAAATGTTGTTAGTTACAACTGATCATGTAGGTTTATCCAATGTGTGAGGTTATTGTTTCCATTTGCAGTTGTGTCAGTTGTGTTAACTTCCATGTCCAGTCATGCTGCTCATGTGTAATTGTCCAGCTCCTCCAAACGTCTAATCAACTTCAATAGGATTATGTCCGGTAGCCCAACAAAAAGCATCATTTTTAAGAGGAAGGAAAAAGGAGAAATGGTATTCACGTTTTTTAAATAAACTTTAATCTGAAATGTGTGGCAAACTTGGTTATTCAGTCCCCCCAAACTCAGTCAGTACTTTGAAAGACCACCTTTTGCTACATTTACATCTTATAAACCTTTCAGCCTATGTCTCTAACAGCTTTGCATATCTTGAGACAGAATTTCTTTGCCCATTCTTATTTGCAATATAACTCAAACTCTGGCAGATTGGTTTGTTAGCATATGCTAGCATCACCAATGTGTTTAGATTTTATACAGTTTGATTTGATTCACAAAATCATGCAATATTTATCTTTCACTGAACAATTATGCACTGTTTTGTGTTAGTATACTTATGAATACTTTTGCAAGGCTCTGTATTTTGTAAATGCATTTCTTGTCTTCCAAGGAAATATTTTTGTTTTCATATGCACAGAGAACTTTAAGATGAACTAAACCCCAAAATAACTTTTTTTAAACATTATAAACCTGGCCTTAAGGGTGCTATCCTTATGTAACTGTGCTATTTTTTTAATTTTATGTAAACTTGTTTAGTTCTGGAATATTTGTCCTAAAACCATCTTAGTGTTGCCCTCTTTGGGTTGAACGGTGGTTACTGCAGTTGAATTTTTCTATTGGTTTAAACGATACATCTTAGTACATGCCTACATCACAACCCCGCGTTTTGTTGTAAAACCATCTCACTCAGACACACGCCCCCGTGGCAAGTCCGGAGTTGGAACTGCTCCTCCACTGCCTTGGCAGCGCTAACTTCTGGCATCGCTGAGTTAGCGCCTTGAGGCAGTGGCTCGGACTGATAAGGTTCATGTCCGTTGGGTTCCATAAAGCTTCTCTTAACCTTCGGTCACGCAGGGGGTGAAAAATCCTTCACCTCAAAAGATCTATCCATTTCGAAACTGCCAGCATCGCTCTGCTCACTCTCCATGTTTCAATGTACCAAATTAAGCTAGCTACCAATTTCCCTTGTCCTCCTGATCACACCTGCGCTTCACCCCCTAAGCTCATCCCCACTCTTGGCACAGCCCACTTTGGTGGCATTTTTAAAAATTTGTCTGGAAGCAGAGTTATTCTTTTACATGTGGGTTTAGTTCCACTTTAAATTCATCATGAGTTTTGTTATGCCAATAAACTTACCTATGTATGTTTGTGTTAGCTCTGAGAAGGGCTCTACCTCAGACGCAGCGACGGCTGGTGTAGCCCACGACTAGCCTGAACAGGAAAAAGAAGACATGGGAAAATATATGAATGAATGTTTTCCAGTGGACTATCTCTAATAAAACTTAAACAGGAAAAAGAGACAGCTATTGCTTGTTGACACTTAATCACCAACCAATCTTAGAATCATAAGAGTTGCTAATTATTTTGTAAGTCCAAGCCAGTTTCTCAGTTTGACAGTGCACACCTAAATCCTGTAAAATACTTCAGACAGGCATGGATTGAGTCCAGTCACAAACTGCTTTCTGCCCCTTCGCTCAGACTGCCAAAACACATTACTGTTGTCCACACTATAAGTGCTATGTGCACCATATCTTTCCCTCACTGACTCCGAGACTTCTCAGCCTTTTACTGACCTGGAAAATTGTTTTCATTCTTTATAAGGTTTGTTATTTTAAATGACATTAACTACTTAACTATTTTGTAATTTTCACATATATTTGTAAAGAGTTTAATTTTGTGTTTTTGTGTTAATATTTTGTGTTTAAAATTTAATCTGATCAGAGGTACAAAATATATTTTAGATGTATATCTACCTCTGTAAATCAATGAAAAATTCAAACAAAACCAGTCAAAACATCAGGGAGAGAATTGTGGACCTAGACAAGTTGTGTTCATCCTTCGGTATAATTTCCACAGGTCCGATGGTGCCATGTTCATCTGTTCAAATCGACAAATATTTATTCTATTTTATCAACAAATACTAGGATCAGATTTTTTAAAGATGTTTGAATGTCAACTTTTACACTTTTTGCAAAACATATTGCTTATCTGACAAATAGAATCTAGCTGTATGCAAAAACAGATTTATGTTTAGATGATACTGTTGGTACACGTTACATGTTGACTTTCTTTGGACTGAACAAAATGCCTTAATCTGATAAATGCCTGTTACTTCAGCTACCCCCTCTTCGGCTGTCCTCGCATTCTGTGATTGTGACACTGTTAGGACGGAAGCGAAAGGAAACAAGTTGAGGAAATGAATTGAGAATGTGAAAATTGGGAAATGTGTCAATAAGAAACTGTTCCCAAGCCAGTGGTTGTCTGATTTTTCCCACCTGTCTATACCAACCTAATCAGCACCGGTGCTTGTGCATATTTTTGCAGTCACCTGGCAATTTATTTTTTCTTCCTGCTCATAAGTTTCTCCCTAGGTTTGCAAGCTGTTTCAAATATAGTGTATTTACTTTTTTAATTTCATTGTTGCCCCTTTTTCATGTTTTTAATATAATTAGTAAGTAATTATGGAAAGCTTTGGGAACATTTATGAAGTATATCTTCGTCATCCTTGCTACACTGTTTAGTTCAATCCATCCAGTTTTACTTAAAATACAAAGATACATTTTAGGGCTGTTTGATATAAAAAAATCCTAAGATGGCAATATTGGTTAATATTGCGATGACAATATCGGAGGTGATAAATCCGCATATCCTCATTTCTCTTTCTCATTTGTGTTTTCAGCACTCTCAGGAACAATCAGTTCCCTGTGTAGAGTGACAGCAAAAGCATTTTTTTATGGGGTTTCACTGTTTTTGTTTTTGTCTTTTGCAAGGAATATTACAACACTCGTTAATTAGGCTGCTTAAATATATTGAAGTCTAGTTTCAAAAGACAAATTGGTGCAGCAAAACATACTGCACAAGCTAACAGAATAATGAAAATGCATATGATCAATTCCTCAGGCACTGATACCCCAACCTAAAAAAGTGGTTTTCTGTTTTTGGATAAATCAGTAGTTTCCTCTACTACATACTGCAGGTTTTTTCCAGTTTTCTATGGAGTAAAAGAGCCGCTTGAACTTGTCAAACACAGAGAAACCCTGTAACTCAGCACACTATGTTATTCTTGTATCCATGCTATAAATGCATTGTTATGGTTCCTGGTGTGAATACAAAAAAAAAATTCTAATCCACTTCCTTTTATAGATCAGATACAGAGTGTCTGACACATTGTAGCCCAGTAATGCATGCTGTGACAGCTGCAACTCCACCAAGTGAACATGCTCATTTCTCCATCTCCATCCTCCATCTCAGGCTTTGATTGTTAATCACATTTCAGAGAAATGTGGGAGAAGTGTGTCTATCAATCTGCAGCAGATGTCTGAATAATCATAGAGTTTATTTCTTGTTTGGGGCTGAATATATGGATAGTGCAGATACTGAAATGTGGTTACCAGGCCAGCTTTATAAACAAGCTTGCATTTTCACAGCATCAAATAACTACCTATAGTTATTATTTTTCTGATTTTTTTTTCCAACAGTAAGCTGACAGAAAAGGGGTGAAGTGAGGAGGAAGACATGCAGCAAAGTTGTCCTGGGCCGGGAGACAACAGCTGCATCGAGGACTGAAGCCACTGAATATGGATTGCGCTTTTTACCCCTACGCCACCGCCGCACCCCAGGTGACTGCTTTAAGCTTTACACTCTGAATCTACAATTGAAAGACTTGCTGACAGACTTAGCTAAAAACAGTCAATTATAAGAACTTCAAAAGCCACAACTGCTTGTAAATGGATTTTCTGGAAGTATTTTGGGTACAGTGACAGACAAGACATGATTTGTAAGTGCTGTGAGAATACTATAACTGGCTAACTGTTAACCATTAAGTTAGTATCTGCTTAGCAGCAACCCATTGGTGCTTAACTCAACAGCATTTTTAACATGTTTTTTTTTTAGTCTGGACAATTTCATCATGTTTAGCTTAAAATCTACAATACTTTGCTAAACAGAGAGGAGAGCTAGCGTTGGCCTGCCGTTTCTGAAAAACTCCTCCCTCAGCAAAGATCATGAGCAGAGTGAGATGCATGTTGACTAAGAACATTTTGCAGGCTTAGTTAATTAGAAAATAATTAAAGCTTCCTATGTTTCAGGTTAACTGTTTTAGAAGATCATAATATGTTGGTGAGTGAATATAGTCACAAAACTATTACATACTAATACATACTGATGAAATGTAGTGTGAATTTCAAGGCTAACATCCTTGTACTGGACTACCCTTGGGCTGTTTCCTTACTTTTACAAGAATGTTTTCTAGTTTTTTGAATGATTAAAATACTGATAGATAACTGACAGGTAGATTTTTAGAAGCTTTGCAAAATCAATAAATTATAAAGTTAATTGCAAAACATTTAGTTTATTGTTGTACTGAACAGTTGAAATTTGACCCATTAACCACATGATGCCAGAAACCTTTAAGGCGTAAGACTGTGCTCACTTTAGAAAATGTTGATTTTGTAAAATAGCATTTTGTAAAAAATAAAATCGAATTTGAAAAGAAGCCCATAATTAATAGGGCCCTAATGAAATTCCATCCATTTTCTATAGCCACTTTTTCCGTACAGGGTCGTGGGGGAGCTGGTGCATATCTTCAGGTCTCAGGCGAGAGGCTGGGTACACCCTGGACAGATGGCCGGTCCATTGTAGGGCAACATAGAGACACATAGGGCAAATAACCATGCACACACCCATTCACCTTTAAGGGCAATTGGGAGATACCATTTAACCTGATAGTCAAGTTTTTGGACAGTGGGAGGAAGTCGGAGTACCCGGACAGAATCCACGCATGCAGCGGGAGAACATGAAAACTCCATGCAGAGTTTGCATGAGTTGAACCCAGGACCTTCTAGCTGCAATGCAACAGTGCTAGCAACTGTGCCACCACGCAGTCCTGAAAACAGATGTGTGTATTGTTATATTTCTTGTACAGCACAGTTATTTTTATAGAATTAAGAATTAGTTAATATAACATTTTTTAAATCAAATAGTACTCAAATGTGTGTTTGAAACAAATAGCAGCTTATTAATTATTTAGGCCTGGAGACATTTTTTATTTGCTGTTTTTTCCATCAAAAGAGAATCTTTAAAACACATTGATTTACTTAATGAAACATTTATGCTATTTGTGAAAACACACAAAAGGGAGTTTTTGTATTAACACAACTCTAGAATCAATAAGCATAAAAACTACAATATATGGGGAAACTCAGAGCTTGACCGGACTGTTCTACAGCTGTAACAGATGACCCAAAAACATTTAAGCAATCAGCCAATCCTTACTTAAAGCCTTTCCACAAAGTAGTTTAATGGCTCATCTTAAATGTAGAGAGTACAGGGGTTGGACAATGAAACTGAAACACCTGGTTTTAGACCACAATAATTTATTAGTATAGTGTAGGGCCTCCTTTTGCGGCCAATACAGCGTCAATTCGTCTTGGAAATGACATATACAAGTCCTGCACAGTGGTCAGAGGGATTTTAAGCCATTCTTCTTGCAGGATAGTGGCCAGGTCACTACGTGATACTGGTGAAGGAAAACGTTTCCTGACTCGCTCCTCCAAAACACCCCAAAGTGGCTCAATAATATTTAGATCTGGTGACTGTGCAGGCCATGGGAGATGTTCAACTTCACTTTCATGTTCATCAAACCAATATTTCACCAGTCTTGCTGTGCGTATTGGTGCATTGTCATCCTGATACACGGCACCGCCTTCAGGATACAATGTTCGAACCATTGGATGCATATGGTCCTCAAGAATGGTTCGGTAGTCCTTGGCAGGGACGCGCCCATCTAGCACAAGTATTGGGCCAAGGGAATGCCATGATATGGCAGCCCAAACCATCAATGATCCACCCCCATGCTTCACTCTGGGCATGCAACAGTCTGGGTGGTACGCTTCTTTGGGGCTTCTCCACACCGTAACTCTCCCGGATGTGGGGAAAACAGTAAAGATGGACTCCTCAGAGAACAAAACATGTTTCACATTGTCCACAGCCCAAGATTTGCGCTCCTCGCACCATTGAAACCGACGTTTGGCATTGGCATGAGTGACCAAAGGTTTGGCTATAGCAGCCCGGCCGTGTATATTGACCCTGTGGAGCTCCCGACGGACAGTTCTGGTGGAAACAGGAGAGTTGAGGTGCACATTTAATTCTGCCGTAATTTGGGCAGCCGTGGTTTTATGTTTTTTGGATACAATCCGGGTTAGCACCCAAACATCCCTTTCAGACAGCTTCCTCTTGCGTCCACAGTTAATCCTGTTGGATGTGGTTCGTCCTTCTTGGTGGTATGCTGACATTACCCTGGATACCGTGGCTCTTGATACATCACAAAGACTTGCTGTCTTGGTCACAGATGCGCCAGCAAGACGTGCACCAACAATTTGTCCTCTTTTGAACTCTGGTATGTCACCCATAATGTTGTGTGCATTTCAATATTTTGAGCAAAACTGTGCTCTTACCCTGCTAATTGAACCTTCACACTCTGCTCTTACTGGTGCAATGTGCAATCAATGAAGACTGGCTACCAGGCTGGTCCAATTTAGTCATGAAACCTCCCACACTAAAATGACAGGTGTTTCAGTTTCATTGTCTAACCCCTGTATATACACCTTCTAATCCTAAACAGGGAGCTGGTTCCAGTAGAGACTAGTTAATAAGTTAATAAATGCAGACTCTTTCTTTCAACCCACTTTTAGATACTATAGGTAGCTCTGTAAGATGTGATAAAGCCCAGGAACTTCATGAGGAGGAGAATTTAAATGTGTTTCCTTGGTCTTGCAGAGAAGGGAAGCTAGAGTTGAAAAACTAAATTATGCGTTCATCTTTAGTAGAATTGATTACTGCAACGGTGTCTTCATAGGTCTGCCTAAAAAGTCATTCAGACAGCTGCAGTTGATCCAGAACGCTACTGCCCGCGTCCTCACTAGAACTAAGAAAGTGGAGCACATCACCCCGGTTCTAAAGTCCCTACACTGGCTCCCTGTGGCTCAGAGAATAGACTTTAAAATAGTTCTGTTAGTCTATAAATCACTGAATGGCTTAGCACGAAAATACATTACAGACTTGTTGTCAGTGGATCAACCACCCAGACCTCTCAGGTCTTCTGGCTCAAATCTACTCTGCATACCCAGAACCAGAACCTAACATGGAGAAGCAGCTTTTAGTTCTTATGCTCCACTAATCTGGAATAAACTCCCAGAAAACTGTAAAAGCGATAAAACCCTAAATTGCTTTAAATCCAGATTAAAAACGTATTTGTTTAGAGTGGCCTAGGAATGTGTTATCTAAACATTATTAGTTAAGTTTTCAGTCCAATTTTCCTTTCATTTTCTTATCCATCATTCTATTCTCTCTTTTTTTCTTAATTACCTCTGTTGTTTGATTTTCTGTATCATTGTAATGTTTTTCCTTATGTACAGCGGCTTGAGTGCCTTGTTGTTGAAAAGCGCTATACAAGTAAACTTGACTTGACTTTACTTGACTTGACTAGAGTTAGAAAAAATGTGGCTTGTTCTTTCTCCACAAAAGAAAAATTCCCAACTAAAACAGGATGTTATTTTAGATTTGTTTGGAAGTGATGTTCTATTGAAAGTGGATGGGTTCAGGAAGAATGACTAGAAAGGAAGATGAGACATGAGAATGAGGCAAGATTTAGGTGTGAGGTGAGTCAGGTGGAGGATGTCCCTCTACCTAAATGCCAAGTAAAGCCAGGCTCAACAGGCTCCAATACATGTTACAGACTAAAGGCTCCTTGAGTTTATATTCATATAACACAGCAAAAATAGGCTTCTCTATATGCAAAAACTGATTGGGGTTTGCACTTTAAGCCAGAGGTCTGTGAAACCTAAAAAAAAGTAGAATATATTCAAATGTAGCCGTTATAGCTCATATCTGAGTTACCTTACGATTTTTGGTACATTGCATTTGGCACATGCAACTTTTGTAAGCTACCTTATTTATTCATAAATACTCCATTCCACTCTGAATTATTCAAGAAACAACTAATAAGTAATTCACTGTCATTTCATATTAGCAAAAATACATAAGGACACAAAATTACATTTCTCTATTCTGGGGGACATCAAGTAAGTGGAGCCTTTCTTCAAGAGTGGGAGAATAAACAGTACCTAGGGTAGGAGTAGTACCTGTCACATATGATGGCAAAACAGCAGGTAAAATATGAAATCCGTTAGACTCCTGGGTTAGCAATGTCTGCCCACAACGTACGTTCTGTCTCCATGGTAACCATGTACTAGCCGATGGGTAGTGGTGTTTTCCTCTTTAATTACCTTTTTCAAATTTTAACTCACATATTTGCCACAGCATCAGAATGTCGGTGTCTCAGCAGACCCACTTTGACTAGGACATCTGGCTGGATTCAGACATGTAGCTATGGAGCCAGAAAAAATAAAAAAGCACAGCAGTTTCTAACTTGCAGGTCTACATGATGCAAGTGCAATTGTAAACAACCCATCTGGTTACCTGAGGGTGGCCATTAGCATTAGCATTGTTTCCTGCAGGTCAGCTATAACTCGTGCTTGACTGTTTGTGCTACCATCTCCAAGCTTTTGTACCTCCACTTGTTTTCCAAGCATCATGTAAGGTTATCCTTTTAAAAAAGAAAAAGTATCCCTGCCACCACAGTGCATAGAGACAGAATAAAATTAATTTTCCTGGAGCACTTTGGTTTTTTGTTGTTTTTTTTTTAATGGCACTACTTCATTTCACCAAACCAAACCAGACATCCATTTTATTTTCCTTTATTTAAGTGTTAACGAACAGCAAATCCAAGGATGCATATAAGGATTGAAGCACATCATCATGCTGTCAGATATAAATGTGAAAAATGACTTCACTGACTGAAATATCTATTCACATCAATGATTTATGTCCTATTTCTCACTTCTTCCATAAGGTATATCTTTAGGTAAATGCATCACGGTTCATGTGGACATTTTGGACCGATTCTATTTATCCCAAAATATGTTTATTGGATTTTCCTTGGAAGGAGTAAGGTAGTCATTAAAAGCAGTGCGCATTCTGTTTAAATGGTTGATGGAGCAATATATTTGATTTCGTAGTCTTTTAATATCCAATAGAGGAGCTTAGTGTTCATGGTGGTTTTGTATAGGTATGTGTATTTTAATGTATTCTACCAAATCAACAAATGGTTAAAATGTCAAAGACGATCACATCTTGGCTGTTCTAAAGCAGGTGTTGTAATCTTACCAGAGAACAGCTTTTGAATCAAGACCTAATGTTCTCATTTGGTTCGAGCCTTGATATCAGCGCCCTGCCCTAATTACACAGAAGTCATAGATTTATAGTCAACTGGATTTAGAGTGAGGGACATCCAACATTCAGGAGGAAACAGAAGGTCACCTAAAGAAGACAAATGTTAGGTAATAAAACAGAAAGAGACAATTTATATATATGTATATATATATATATATATATATACAAAACTTAAGCAAGTTTGCCTCTGAAAAGCATTTACAGAATAGATGATTTTACCAACTATGATGCAAGAACAGTATAATTTATTTGTGTTATGTTTATTTAATTTTATTTTTTTCTGCTGGTGGACCGGTAATATCACTGATTATAAGTCACCCTCTCCACCTCAGCAGTGCTAAGTAGGAAGGACTTTGAAGCATGCATCAGCCTTCTGTCCAACAATTGGACAGTGCTTTCAGCGGTGTGTAGTGCAGTCACCAATTATTTTCTGGTAGAGCCAGTAATTTGCATTCAGAACATGCTTCAACGGTTCCTCATATTTTCCACGTTTTGGACGGATGAGAAGTTTACCGTTTTGAGTTGATCATGGATACCTGACACTCTGGTCACCCCACCCCCCCGCCACCCCCCCACCCCCCCTTGTTTTTCTTCAGACCTACGACCCATCCTCAAGCCGGTGAAGAGAAGAAATCAACGTCAAGTAATTTTGTTCTTTTTATATTAAATCGGATCGGTGTATTTAGAGGTCTGGGCAGGATGAGGCATAGTTAAGATGATTTAGAATCACCAGTAGTTAATCTAAGGTATTAAGTTGTTGCATGCAATACTGATTGAAGTGTTTTATGCTGAGATGTTTTGATTTGCTGGGCAAGTGTGCTGAATAGCGGAGCAGGGAGCGTGGATGCGATCCGCAAGATGCATGTTCATGTTTTTGTCCGGCTGATTCTAAATCAGCCAGGAGTTAGAAGTTGAACTTTTAAAAGTTTTTCATTCAAGGCAGTTGCGGTCTGGGCCTCATGGCCTGACCACTCCTTAATCCCAGTTTTACCACTGTAGTTTTTCCACCGAGTTCCCTCCTCAGAGTTGTATGACCCTTTGTCCGAAATTTGGGGCAATCAGCTGTTAGTGGCTCAGGAGCACGGCCCCACCGCTCTACCAGCTGATCGCCGCTATCAAGATGCATCAGCGCACCAAGAAGGCTTTCCAGTACAGTGTACCTTTTCTCCTTGGAAAGTGCTCCACATTTCTTGTGTGGCGTCTGACTAATTTTGTGTGATTTTGTCAGATATTTAAAGTGGGCATAAAACGGTGTGCCCAACACTGCTTTTAAGTAAAAGTTGCTGAATTAACATCACTTTAATAGTCCTTTTACTGGCCTCATACACGTCCATAAAACTGGCCTGTTTATGTAAGAAGGTGAAAGCATTTCCTTTTTCTGTTTATGTAGCAATGATGCTCATGTACAATTTTTAGAGGACCTATTGAATTGAGCAGGTCCCAAAATATCTCTATGGCAAATCTCATCAGTTTGTGTTTAAAGGAATATTTTTACATGCAGGTTTTACTCAAGGAAAATCTATCAATCTGTTCCAAAATTAACTGATGAAATGCTTAGTATTTTTTTTAAAATTAGCCTATATCAAAAATATAGATTTGGGATTTGTATCAAATCAAACTATTTTCCTACTAATCAAAAACCCAGCAAGAAATCATCAGTAAAGATTCAGATTTGCGATGCATTCATTGTTTCAAGCCCAGCATGTATAACTTCTGTTTTTTGCTGTGCATTGTGAAATGCACTTCGTGCTACGGAGAGCTGTGTAGGGCTTTGGTAATAAAGTGGAACAACACTGAGAAATTGAAGTGGAAGGAAAAGGATGCATAGCTTTGTAAATCTAGAGGAAATTTTGTGGATACAAATAGAAAATTTGTATCCATTCTTTTTATATTAGTTCAAGCAACAATGTAAGTCAAACTGTATTAATAAAAATTTTTCTCTGTGCCATTTAAATGGTTTAAATTTTATTTAAACCATTTCATTTAAGCTCTCGCTGTATGTTTACTGGCCTTGCCCTGTTGGAAGGTGAACCTCTGACCCAATCTCAAGTCGTTTGCCATCTCTAAAGGGTTTTTCTCCCAGAATTGCCCTGCATTTAGCTCCATCTATCTTCAAATCACCTACTACCAACATCTTTGTGCTTGCTGAGAAAAGGATCCCCTCAGCATGATGCTGCCACCTACATTTTGCAACAATGGGCAAGGTTTGTTCAGGGTGTTAGCTTTGTGTCAGCTGATTTTTCCATTTGAGCTGTGGATCTCAGCATCTACTCCAGAATTACTATGGCCCGCTTGGCTGCTTCTGATTAATGTTATTCATGCAGAGCCTGTTAGTTTAGTTGGATGGACATGTCTTCATAGGCTTGCAGTTGTGCAGTATTTTCCATTTTCAGATGATAAACCAGTCAAGTTGTATTCCTTGATCTTCATTATGCAGGTTGTTCACTAATGTTCTCTAAGAAACCTCTGAGGACTTCACAGAACAGCTGGATTTATAATGAAACTAAACAAGTGGAATCCATCTTCAGGTTACATAGTTGCATTAGGGTTAATTGGGGTTGAATACTACGGAGCCCGCGAGGGGACATGGGGGAATTTTTTTTCTTTTGCGTCCCCACGCAATACTTTTGTGTTCGGTCGCAATAATTTTGCGTTCGCTCGCAAAAGTTGTTAATCACCTTGAGAAAGCTGTGCATTTTGGAACAGCAGCACAGATGACAAACTGCTCACAAAACAAACAGCACTGATATGGCATTGATATGGTTTATTCGTCATATGCAGGTTAACACGCAGTCAACAATGCGATTAAATGCTTAGGATAAGAAGAACCGTTCAAATCACTATAAAAACAAAAGTGGCGTGCAAAAAAGTACACATCATGCAGCAGTAATAAGCAAAAAAAAATTCACAGATGTGGTTTCGTGCAGTATTATTGTCCAGAGTTCAGTAGTTTGACAGCATGTGGATAATAACTGTCTTGAAGTCTGATTGAAGATACTTTTATTTAAGGCCGATTTCAAAATAAAACTCAATAAATCTCAAAAACGGGTCTCACACAAAGTATTGCGAGATAACGCAAAGACTATTGCGTGAGAACACAAAAAGTATAGCGTGGGAACGCAAAAGTATTGCATGGGTATGCAAAAGAAAAAAATTCCCCCATGTCCCCTCGCGGGCTCCGTAGAATACACATCCAGGCCACACGTAAGGTTTTTTATTTTCTTTTATTTTCCTTTCCATAAAGCAAATACAAATTGATTATGTTTACCTCCAGGCAAAAAGAACCAGGGTGTGCTTTTGAGTTTTAGAACCCAGCCAAAGCTTAATCCATAGAGTGAAAGCACACATAAGAAGGTTCTACTGAAACTGATTGGGGTACAGTGTGAAAGCTGTAAAGATGTACCTATCTACAAACAAATGCTATGACCGTAAGAACACTGAATACCATTTCCAAGGTTTATAGCCCTTCCAGTATAAGAAGCAAGGTTACAGCCAATAATTCAAAGATAAACACAATAAAGAGGCATGGTGGCAAGCTGCTTACACCAAATCACATCTGCTCTGACTAACAGACTCGACGCGATTTTATACCAGCAGGTGCAGGTAATTGACTAACTTTGATTAGAGAACACTGCTGGGGCACAGGTCCAATAAGACATGCTGCTGGTCGGGCTGGATCAAAAAACATCAAAGAGGCAATGAAAAGGGAGGGAAAGCACTAACTGATGAGGAGAAACAGCTCTCAGTAATTTACGCATGATAAAGACTCACCAGGCTTAAAGATGTGGAGGCAAAAAACCTTGCGGGTCATGTTTTAAAAAAGTCATCCAAGTACAAAACACCAAACTCATAACTAATTTTTCATTCCTGTTTACTTTTTAGGATCTGTGGAAAAACTACTTGTCTATACGCCTTACAAAATATATCCAGCAGAAATTATCACTCTTCTTTGGCATTTATGTTGAACATAATTAAAAAATGTAAACAAAACCATAAACTAAGTCCACAAAATGCATGCATGACACTAACTGGGTCACATTATCACGCTTCTCCACAATCTCAAGTTCAAGAGGAATAAAGCCCTTCATGAATCATGTAGTTAATATGGAGCCAAGCACTACTTTATATGTGTGTTACTGGTACTGTGTGGGAGTCTTGGTTAATTTTTTGTATGCTGTATAATGAGTTGGGCCATGCATCAATTTAACCTTAAAACATTTTTACCGCTGTGGTAAAACTAATCAACACAAACAGTGGTATTTCAATTATGGCCCATAAGTATTAAATCAACAACCTGACATTTAACACATTTTTATACCAAAGATTTTTATATGATGCAAATTTGCAGGGCCATTACTGAACAAACAAACGTATTTGTAAAACTGCAGTTTTTTTGTGAAGCATTAATTTAAAATTTTTTGGTCATATATGAAACAAGAGGCAACTCAAAAATGTGTGAATTTCTTTAGCTAAGCCTAACAAACAGCACAAAAAATGATAAACCCTGTATCAGAGCAAGCAATAAATATGTAACAAGCATGGAGAACAAAAAAGATTGATAGTGGTCAAGTTGATTGGCTGCAATCTAAATACCCAACTTGCTAGTTAAGCAAACGGGCAGGGCAGGCTGCTGCAAACATAGGGAAATGTAGATGAAGAAAAGTCCCTCTAAAAATCATAAGATCATGAAATGACTATGAAGTGACTTTACAAATTTTTCCCTCTAAATCTAAAGAAAATTCATCATCCCATCCAAACACAGGTATGCAACCATAACTGAAACAAATGCATATGACAAGAATACCCATTCCCATAAACCACTATAGAGAACTCCAGCAAACAGTTAAACTTGTAATAAACAACATTTTGGTCACAGATCTTCATCAGGCATATGCATTTCTGTAATTAGGATTTCTGTTGAACTGGAAGTGGTTTAAAGTGTTTGACCATTAATATCCAAACATCTAAAGGCGTACAGGAAACAAAACATAGACAATTAATATAGACACCTGCATAAGACCATTTCAAATCACATTATTTCATTGGTATAAACCCTAAACATGTCCAAGGCCAGATTACTTAATAATATACATACAAGACAATAAATAAGCAATATTACAAAATCCTGCTTATAGTCTACTTCATAGCTCCTGTTGTTTTTTTCTCCTAATCTTTCCATTTTAATTGAAGCGTAATCATTCTACTTTTGATCTTAAATAAGTTGTAATCCTAACTAAACATACGAAAATCATCTGATGCTTTAAATGTGTGATAGAGATCGCTCAATGCAAAGGAAAATCTGTAATTCTTCAGATTGCTTTTGATGTATTATGAGACTGAATGGTCTATAAACATTAATATGGCTCAATGTAGAACTCCAACACTACACGTTACACGCCAACAGTTAGTATTGCTTTATGGATGTGGTAATGACACCTACATTGTGTGCACAATTAATAGTATTAATATTTTTGACCTGTTAAGCCCTAAGGGTTTTAGAAGCAATTTCTGCCTGAAATAAATCAAGTGTAGCTCCATAGTTATAATTCAATTCAATTTTCAATTCAGTTTATTTATATAGCGCCAATTCACAACACATGTTGTCTCAAGGCACTTCACAAAAGTCAGGTACATACATTCCAATTAATCCTAACCATTGAACAGTGCAGTCAGATTCAGTTGTTTATTCAAATTGGATAAAAAGTTTTTCTATCGAAGGAAACCCAGCAGATTGCATCCAGTCAGTGACTTGCAGCATTCACTCCTCCTGGATGAACATGTAGAGACAGTGGACAGTCACTGGCGTTGACTTTGCAGCAATCCCTCATACCGAGCATGCATGTAGCAACAGTGGAGAAGAAAAACACCCTTTTAACAGAAAGAAACCTCCAGCAGAACCAGGCTCAGTGTGAGCTGCCATCTGCCACGACCGACTGGGGGTTTGAGAGAACAGAGCAGAGACACAAAGAGAACAAAGAAGCACTGATCCAGGAGTACTTTCTATGGGAAGGAAAAGTAAATGTTAATGGATGTAGCTCCTTTAGTCGTTTCATCTAGAAAGAAAGAACAGATAAACTCTGAGAGAACTTCTGAAAGAAAGCACATAGAGTTAATCACAGTAGAAGCTCAGTCAGTAGCTATGTCTAAGGTCTACATGCAAACTTTTGGTAACTGTGTAAAGGTAAGACATAAAAGAATATTTTCCAAGTGAAAGCACTATTGCAACTGTTACTATGTTTGATGTATTTGTGATTAAACAAAAAAAAAAATCACTGGTCGGGTTTAACAGGTTGCTTATTGGATTCAAGCATATTAGGTGATGTGTATTTGTGAAATAAGGGAGGGTGTGGACTAAGGAGATCAACATTCAAAATCACATAATGAACAATTATTAGGTAGCCTTTCTTGCTCTGGCAAAATAGGCTAATTAAAAGATTTAACTGACTCTGAAAAGTTTCATCCATTTTAAGAGTCAAGAACTTCAACGTGACTGGAGTGCCCAGAAGTACAAGGTGCTCAGGGCTCAGAGACATGGTCAAGGTAAGGAAAAATGAAACCTCACTGAACAAAATGTCAAGGCTGGGCCAAGAAATATCTGAAGATGGATTTATGAATTGATGAGATAAGAGCAACTTTTGACAGACCTGATTGGCCTGTGGCTGGATCAGTAACAGCACCGAACTCCACTTTGACTCAGATGCCAGTAAGGTGGAGGTGGAGTACTGGTATGTGCTCTAAAAGATGAGCAACAAAATATTCAG
This sequence comes from Crenichthys baileyi, assembly GCA_036173005.1. Taxonomy (NCBI): domain Eukaryota; kingdom Metazoa; phylum Chordata; class Actinopteri; order Cyprinodontiformes; family Goodeidae; genus Crenichthys; species Crenichthys baileyi. Next base: position 1,012,944 of record JAHHUM010000593.1, read on the forward strand.
AAGGGACCCACCCGTATGTAAATTTGAAATGCCTTTCTCCTCTAAGAATATAAAAGTTTATTTTTGACATGAGAGGAGACAAATTAATTAATAAATTCCTGTACTGATGAAGTCTGTTTTGGGCATTATCTCTAAAACAGTCCTGTGGGCTGGGCTGAGCCAGATGTTGCACAGATGAACAGAATTCTGCACAGGTGTGACATAACAAAGAGATTAAGATTACAATCACACATCAACCGCCTGAATTACAGAAAGGCAAGGAAATTTTGCTGCAGAAGAGCAGTATTACTTTACAAGAGCGAAGGAGAGGAAAAGGCCAAACGAGACATGAAAAAAATGCAATGCTGTGAAACAACTCTCTTGTTTATTACTTTCCATTTATTGTAACCCTGTTACTCTGACAAAAGCCTCTAACAATGTAGTTAAGTTTCTCCATATGTCCATGCGTTGACTGTCAGTTTGTTGTCATTTTACCAGAGTGGAGTTGCAAGGAACGCAGCAACATAGCAGGAGACAGTCACCGATGATGGTCTGATAATTATCCAAGATCAGTGCAAGCTGTTTGTAGTAATTCAAGTAATTTCAGGAAGACACTTGTGCCATTTATATGACAGCTCATTAGTAAGAGGACCTGCTTCAGGTGCAATAAATGTTGAGAAATGGCCATTTGCTACTGTGTCTGATATATGATCTGAAGGGATTCTCACACCGATCAGTTGAGAAATGTCTGTTTGTTCCTCTTTACCCTATTTAACATGGACAGTCAGCTCCCAGAAAGAGCTGTGCACATAAAGTGAAACTGCACAATTTGAAAGATCATATAACTATTTTGCTTCATTGATCCCACTCTTTCAGAGTCTGGGCAGGAGAAAACGTGATCTGGTATAAGCCCAATACTTATGTCACAGGTATCTGCACGATGAATCGAGCATGCCCTCATGTACCCACTGGATCCAACACTGGGGCACTGTGACCTCTATACACCCCACAATCTGGGCAGTTATACAACACAACCACCCAGCATCATGAAAACCCACCAGGCGACCTTTAAAACTCAAGGCAAGTGCTTGTAATGCTTTCTAATGGATCTGTGAGGCATTTTCTTTGACTAGTGACTTTCACCACGTGCAATCATTTATGCCCTTCATTGCAGATCCTAAAGGTGCCAGCTCCTAGCAAATCAAATCGTTGTACCAGTGACTGGTCTGTCTGTGCATCAAATTACATCCATATCGGGTCATTTTTTTCTGGTTGCGCAGTTTCTTTGTCAGTCAGTGTATTATGAAAGTAACTAAAAATAGATGTTAAAGATAGCAAATACAGTTCATACAGAACATTACCAAATTATTTATACCTCTTGAACTTTTACACAGTTTAGCCTTGCTGCAACCACATACTTCAATATATTTAAACAGGATTTAGTGAGACTGATCAACTCGAAACACCACATAAGTGTGATGGCTTTAAAATTTGTTTGAAAAATAATAATCTGAAAAGTGTGGAGAGCATTTAGCAAGAGCTTAATTAACAGGCTTTAGTCACACATAGTCATGTGTTGGGTTTAGGTTACTTTTCACATGACTTGTGAGAAGATTGAACCTGACAGAGATCTTGTTACCAGTTGTTCATGGCTAAAATGTATTGGAGAAATAAAGTACAGTTATTCACTTTGCTCTAAACTGAAAGTCAAGCTGTTCTGAAAATTCTTGCCAAAAAAAGGGATACATTGTGCATAATGCAGATGTTCTGAGGTCATTGTATATCACAAGCAGAAAGGTTTATTGCATTATGTCACCATGATCAAATTAATTGTAAGATTCATTGTAAGAAAAATTAAAGACTATTAACCAACTCTTATATATTTTCTTTATTTGTGTTTGAGTCTAATATGCTCAATGTTTTTTGTCTTTTTTTTGTCTTTTTTTTTATTCGCAAAAGCAGCCAGGATGTTGGCTTCACACATTCCCCAAATCATCCTTTACCTCCAAAGTGACTCATTACATTAGTATTGATTAGGTCCTGCTGACACTACTTCAGGCCATGTTGTGCTGTCAGAAAACAGCAAGATAAGAGAGTCAGACAGACAGAATGAGAGAGAGGCATGTGCTGAGAGAGGAAATGAAAAGTGCTGCGGGAAATGTAAATTAAAAAAACAACTAAGAGAGGGATAACATCTGTAAACGGATAGCACCGTGTTCGTAATGGTTCGTGTCTTAACACCTACATGAATACACTGAGACAGATGATTAGAAGATTGAAAGAGTCTCTCTGGTTAAAAATGTATTTTGTAAATAATCGAAACTGTAAATAATCGTAACAGCTAAAAGGCAAAAAAAAATATTAATCCATGTAGATTATTTTAGGAAAGATTTGGTTTCAATATTTTACATTTTGGAAAATACTGAGTACAGCCACAGCTTTTACAGGCTTCCACCTGTAAAGGATGAGGTATGACGGTACATTAGGTGACTTCTGTAATATAAACTTTTCATTGTGGTAGATTTGTCACTATAAATGTTTACTCAACCAGAATATATATTAGCAAATCAAACACACAGTGGCTGAATAAAACAAAGCAGTGCTGAAAGTTAACCTAGACTGTTATTCTCCTCTGGGTTTATCACACTTGTGTAATGCACCTATACAGTTATTAAAAATGTGTTTCGTCACCTGATGATGCAGACAGAGCTAGTCAGATATGAAAATACTAACAAATTCAATTGCATTAAATAAAACCACTTTAGCATAATCAATATGGAGTCAGAGAGACCAAAGCCTCTGCTAAAGCTTTTTTTAGTTTTCTCTTGTTCCTCTGGCGTACTGAAGCTAGAAGATGGGCATCATATGATACTCTTTGGTCTTAATTCTAAAGTGCATCCAGGCAGTTCTGCTTTACCTTCTTCATCCATAAAACTATTTACTTTCTTTTTTTATATATACAAACTACTGAGTAAACCATCAGGGCGTTTAGTACGAGGAAAAGCAGATCTAACATGCTGGATGTGGAGCTATGGTATGAGTTGTGAATTTACCGGTCTTTCGGCATGGAGTTTGCATGTTCTCCCCGTGCATGCGTGGGTTCTCACCGGGGACTCCGGCTTCCTCCCACAGTCCAAAGACATGCCTGTTAGAGTAATTGGTCACTCTAAATTGCCCTTAGGTGCGTGAATGAGTGTGTGCTTGGTTGTTAGTGTGTTGCCCTGCGATGGACTGGCGACCTGTCCAGGGTGTTCCCCGCCTCTCGCCCGTAGACTGCTTGAGATAGGCACCAGCTTCCCCGCGACCCACTATGGAATAAGCGGTAGAAAATGACTGACTGACTATTATGTCAAGAGTTCAACTTTGCTGCTTTAATACCTCATGTTTAGCTTTAACTGATGCTGCATGTGCAGTGCATATGGAACGATTCCACATTTACTTATATGGCAGGCTTATTCCATATGGTATCAAATTAATCTCTTTCCAAAACTCTACACACAATACGCTATAATGACAATGTGACAGAAGTTTGTTGCAAATTTATTACAAATAGGAATCACAAAGAAATCACAGTATTCACAGCCTTTGCTTGATACTGAAAAAAAATTGCAACATTAAAGAGGTATGTGAAACACGACTAGTCTGCCCCACAGAAGACATAGGGACTGAACTGAGGAAATTCTAACCATGATTCTTCCAGCACCTGACAACATCCACAGTCTAGGTCAGCAGTCCCCTCACCAAACCAAGCACACCCTGGGATGGTCTCCGTTTGCCCATTTCGAGTTGAACGCTCTGTCAAAACATCCTTTAGAACAACCTCTTCAAATACCCTCTTCAATGACACCACCCTCGCTTTGCTTCTGCATCTACAGAAGCTGAACTCCTCTTGGCTACCCATTACCTTCATCTTTTACAGATGTTTCCAAATACTACCAAATCCTTATGGTGCGTTCACACCGAACGCGGATTCTGCGAATATTTCGCGTCATTTGTGTGATTTTGCTCGCTTGACATTTCGCATGAACTCTGCATTGCCAAATGGCAACAAGCGGCAACGCTTCGCCACGTCATCAAATAGGAAGAGCTTCCATCTGCTGCTTGCTGGTTTCAACTGAACATGGCGGACATGGATTTCACGGACCTAATTACGGTGTTTTACCTGTGGAGAGCCGAAAAACGCCACCGACGTCGACGTCCCTGGGTTTACGAGATTCTTCAGGGACGGGAACAGTTCGGATAGTACCACCACCTACTCCAGGAGCTGCGTCTGGATGACGGTCCATTTCAGCGGTACTTCCGTCTATCCAGGAACCAGTTCGAAGATCTGCTGTCCTGCTTTGGGAGACGAATCGGCCTCCGGGACACCAACTACCGGCGTTGTATCCCCGCTGCTGAACGACTGTCCATCTGTCTTCGGTGAGTAAATAAATCTCAGCTCAATAAAAAAAACAGCCGATTTTTAATGTCCACATCTCCTAAATATAAGAAGACAACAGTGCAATGGCGCTATTTTAAAGTTTTACCTGCTACTCCAGTCTCCTCACTGACTCTTCTCCAGGCCAGGTCCTTTCTGTACTTGTCTCGGTAAAAATAATTAGTTGAGTCATACAACTCTGGCTTGCCGCACACCGCCACTATGATCTTGTCCTCCATCTTCACTGACAACCGCTTCTTCTCCGCTGCGCTCCTTCACCCTACGTCACAGCCACATACAGTCCCTGATTGGTTGACACGACGCGAATTTAGGAAAAAGTTCCGATTTTTCAACTCGTCCATCGCTCTCGCTTCGCTTGCCGCACCTTCCGCACCGCGTCCTTCGTCTCCTTCGCACCGTGTTGCACCGCTCCGCTCCTAAACAAGCTTCTACATAGGGATAACATGTAAATCGGCCGCTCCTATCGCAGAATCCGCGTTCGGTGTGAACGCACCTTTACAGATCTCCTTCGTCAGCTTGATCGCTTCCATCATCAGTAGTGTCCAGCAGTGGAGCTACTGGCTGCTGCCACAGGAGCCACTAACGACCTTCAGGCATGAATATGTCCCATCCAGATTCCCCAAGCTTCCTTCAAAATGTAAGAAATGTTCCCAAATGTGCGAGTTGAATACAGGACCATGGATAATGTTTTTACTAAATGGTGCTATGAAACCATTTGCTCACTTTAAATTTTCAGAAATGAATACAGTTCAACCCATTCTGACTTCAACATTCAGTAGGAAAACATGAATGTAATATCCCTACCCTCCAGTAACTCTCCAGTTCTTCCACATACATCAATGTACTGATTCCTATTCTGCATCACATACTCCTCGTAATAGAAAGGGAAAATTTGTCTGTTTATTTGCATCTCTTTTTCTCCACGCTCTTCATTATTGCAGCCTTTTACTTGAGTGGCTGTGCACACACTGGATTGGGCTCTACAGCCCTAAACCTCACAGGCCCAATCTCCCCCACATGATTGAAGAGGACAAGCTTTATCTCATCCCGATCAATATCATATACCTGCCAGTGCTAAGCAAAAGCCTTTCTCTCCATGTAGATGCTTGTCAGATTAAATGAGGGCCAGGGTTTATCGATTGGGAGATAACGGAGGTGTAGATTAGGGGATTGGTGGATTCTGGTTCATCAGGACAATCTTCTAGGTTTGACTTTCTTTAGAACAACAAAAAAAGTTCCCAGTTAATTATTGTTTTTCATCTGATGAGATTAGATTTTTTTTGCAAACTAAAAACAAAGAGCATGAGAGTATCAGCTTAAGGAGTTCATCCAATGAACCATTTAAAAATGGTTTAAAATTAGTGGAGCTATTAAGCGTGGATAAGGATTAGAGGCTAGATAAATTAAATAAGAGGATATGTGATCTATCAATTCCTAATTAGTCTGAACTTGTTGCCATAAACTAATGTTTAAAATTAAAGAGGGGTCCACAAACAAAGTGGCTAAAACCAAAATTGTTTCTTTCATCTTAATACAGCATCAACTATATTTTTTGGTAACCCCACTAAAAATATGCAAAACATGTTTAATAAAATTACCTTTTCATTTCAGTAGCATAATCTCAAGTGAAACTTTTACAAAGAAAACCCTGCTTGGTCAACAGGACAGTTGGCTTCTCCTACAACCTTTCGCAGTCTCTTATAGTTGACTTATTTATATTATATTTTTCCCTAATGGTCGACAGGTAAACGATTATTTATATCAATTTCTGCTGATGCCCCCCCTGTTCTAAGTGCCAGCACTTGTTTTGCTGCATCTTTTCCAGTCTGCATATGTGTTTAGGTCTGTATATAATAATTTACATTTATGTAGTAAATCAAAATAATGACTTGTGAGACAAGAATTCTGAAATCATTTTATTTAATCTATAATCAGCTCCAATTCAAAATCTGAACTATATGAAACCTTATCTGGAATATTTTTCTATGATTACAGATTCTTGAAAAACACATAAAACACCCGATTCTTTAAGACAATTTCAGTGCTCTATTTTAGCATGCAGACTTACATTGAGCACTGAACACTGAAACTGCAAAAAGACTGAGGCTAAACTGGATTTTTACACACTGAACAGGCAAACTTAATGTTTTCATAAACGAATAAAAGGTTTCAACAATCAAAACCTGGGTTTTAAGGTATTCAATGTGGAACAATTCAGTTGTTATGTAACGATAGGTTTGGGTTGGCTGTAAAAAACTATTAAGATGAAAATGTGTTGTAGTTGAAGTCACTGATAACCTTGAATAATTGTTGCAGCCCTAGTCCTGATGCCTTTCTGTTTTCTATATGGGTGATGGGATGGTTATGGAAGAATTTGGATTTTGTGTCTGAACTACTTCATTACTACTACTAATTCATTTAGTCATTAGATTGGCCATTAATTTACTGGCAGAGGCTAACATATCCTTGTTAACATTTCATTGACGTTAGATGCCATAGGCTAGCAAGGTTCGCAGGGTCTTTGGAAAACAAAAAGGCCCACAGCATCACAGATCTTTCACCATACTTTACCGTGAGCATGAGATACTATTTATAAGACAATATTTGTCCTGTGTTTATTCCAGAAAAGCTAAATTTTAGTTTGACCAATGCACTCACTCCAAGTTAAAGTCCCAGAATCCTTTATCAAACTCCACAATTGTGGTGATGTTAGATTTTTAAAAATTTTTTTTTTTTTTTTATATATTAGAAATAGTCTTTTCACAGCATGCCTCTCAAACGACCGGTTGGTACATAGTGTCTAAGGGTTGCTATGGAAACTTGGAAAACTTGGACCTGGAAAGATGTAACCCTTTGCTGCAGTTCTTTATCAGTAAAAAGTGGGAGATTTATTTAGCTCATTTAGCATTCTGCTCATTACAAGTTCCTAGACTTCACATATCATAGTTTTGTGCTGAGTGGGTGTGTGTGGTTCAGAGTAATCTTGCTTTTGTAATTTTGGAAAATTTGTATGTCATCTCTTTACATCAAAATATTTCTGATGTAAAGGGAGTAGATAAACCCAAAACTGCTTTGAGGTTTGCACATTCTCGCCTCTCCTTTTGGCCTGGGAAATCTTCATATTCTGTTTGTGCTTGGATACAACTTAAAACACAAAGCTCTTTACTGAGCTCATGCCCACAAAGACGTAGTTTAAGGCCTTTTTCTAAGAAGAGACAAACTATGATATTTTAGGGTTTGTTAAAAACATACAGCATATTTGAGTATGAGAGTAGTCTAGGCAAGCACAGGATTTGTGATATAAATTAGTTTCTCTGCTGCAGATTACTTCACAAGACATGATAAAAAAAAGAAAAAGGAACAAAAGCATAGGTATAATTACTGTTTTAAATTTACTCTGTAAAAACATGTCAAAGAGATAAGTGTATATATACAGCTTAGCTCAGATTTCTGCTGTTGGAATCCATTACCTAAAGTCTCAGTGTAAGATGACAGACAGCATCCTTTATCCAGTAATGTTCTTTACATTACAAACAATGAAGACTATTAACTGTCATAGTACTTTTATCTCTGTTCTAGATGAGAAAACCAATAACTTCTTTCATCTGTTGTATTATTTGCTGCAAGTCAATTTTGCTCTAAATCAAAACACTGAACATTTATGGTGATGTGGGCTAATAATAAAATGTTTTTATGAGCACTAAAGTTTTGATTCTCTAGTCAGGTATGAGTACAACATCTTGTTATCATTTAGTACCCCATTTAAAAGGTGAATCTGATTGATTTTCTGTTCTTTGCATTGCACTCGGAGCATTAAAACAATGAGCCAGAATCTGGCTCTTTTTCAAGATCATTTTTGCACCTCATAAAGCTCCTGCCCCACGGGCTGATTTTCCTGTTACCACTTATATATTCTCTACTTTCACACTGCTCACATGCCACCTGAAGACTGCTAACATTGTTTAGAAATAAACAAAAAAACAGATCTAAAAGATCCAGTATTGGGTAAAAAAGGGCATCAAAGAGTTGCGTAAAGAAGTGGCAGAAAGAGCTACATTGACAGTACAAAAGGATAAGACTGAGTAAAAGAAATGAAATCAAAGAGGAGGAACCAGGGCAATTGAAAGCTGATATGCTTCTCAGAAGGTTAATGGCAAGCTTTGGGTGTAAATAAGTGCACATTATGGGGCAGCTACCTGAAAACAAGAAGGGTTTAAGGAAAAGGATGGAAGAAAGGAGGTGAATAAATGTAACAAACAGGGTTGAAGGAAGCAATATTTAAAGAGAACCCATTTTGCCTGATGGAGGAGGGAGACAGTGTATAAAGGTCAGTGATTTGCCAGGTGGGAGTGGTCTGCTTTAGAAACACGTGAGAATACTGATGGGCATTGTAGGAGAGGGAACATTTAACATAGCCAGCGGGCATGCAGGTAATTATTACTTAAAAGGAAATGTAAGACATCAGGAAGGAAGGGGAAGCACAGAAGGCATTGGTCAGTACAGCAGCAGACAACTGGATCCATACCCTGTGTCCTGCCTTTCCAGTGCAGTAATATTCAGGAAGCTGAGAAGTATGAAAAGACACCAAACTATGCTGGTTTCTTTAAGGCAATAGCAATGTAGTTTATGCCATGCTGCCTATACTAGCCTTACAGATACTTATTTAAAGTTGAAAGAAATAACCCAAGCTCAAAGCCCTGTGGAACCCCATAACTAATTAGTATTTGAATAAGTACAATTTAGAATTTCAAACACTAGTAAGGTAAATTTGAAAGAAAAACATAAGTGCCGTTTATTTATTCCAAAAGATGATTAGTCATTTGTGAAGAAGGTTTAGATTACATACGTAACGAGATCTAACAAGTACAGGAAAAGGTCTACAGTCTGACATGAATAAGAGCAGGATAGTACCTCATTCAAACCCAGACATTAATGAAGGTATAGGGACTTTGAACTGAATTATATAGGCATCCTAAAGAGACTGAGATGAGGAAGGGTGCACAAAGAAAGAATGCAGGGAAAATATCAGAAGTCATAAAGTATTCTAAGAGAATTTAGTCAATGGGCTCAAATTAAAATGGCCAAGAAAGTAATTTGACAAGGGTAGGGACATAAGAATGAGAAAAGGAAAAACAAGTTAAAACATTTAACGTTCTATACATTTACATTTTTAGTTTTAAGTCAGCTTATCCTTTGACTTTTCTTGTTTACAACCTTCATGTCATGGAAACAACGGAGTTTGGTCCCAACAAGTTAGAAAATCTTCAGAAACCAAAAAAGAAATATGTTTAACTGCCAAAGTTCTTGTAATTTTCTTGTAGCCATATGACCCCTCAGTTATCCAGGTGTCAAAGAAACCTGCACTTTTACTACACACATAAATAGCCAGCTGCAGTATTTGTCAAACAGAATATGGTCTGCAATGTGTATCATTTAACTAGTTAAATCATTAAACCACTATCTATGCAAATTTTAGCATCTCATTTCATCTTAGTGTAAATTTATTTCAAGTAATGATCAAGCCTTGACCGCGAGAGTCACAAACTGGAGTCTGTTGCTAGGATTCAAGCTGTCCTTATGTATTGTTTACTCTAGCATGACACTAATTTTAACTGCACACATTGATGAAAGGTATTACGGTCAAGTTAACTATGATTCAATATTTTATCATAGTACATTTACCTTATTGTAACTATTACACATTCATAGCGATTGTCAATATTATATGGATCAGTTTATACACCACCATAAATTAATTTTGGGGGGCATATCAAGCATAGCCAAAAATGTAATCCATTAAACAAAACTGCAAAGTACATCTTATTTAAATAAATAACATTCTATAATGATTAATTGAAGTGTTTAAAGGCATCAGCAAATTCTATGTCTAAGTCAAAACAGCAAAAAAAGCTGAAATCTGAGAGTTATTGGTTTTGTCCTACTTGTTCAAAACAAAATCTCCAGAGAACTTAAAGCACATGTCCTGGTTCATAGACTGGAAGCATGTCAACACTTTAAAAAAAGAAAAAGAAGAGTAAAATCAATGTTGATGCTGACAGGTGACCAAATAAAGCCCAAACATAATAGGATTTAAATGCTTTCTTTCTCTGTCCCTGTCACCACTCAAGCAGCTCTGGATCAATGTAAACCGACTTATACATTTTGAAGAAACTTGGGTGTATTCTGCTTCTTATCAAACAATATAATAGCTTCTCTAAGAGAAACATGTCCGATTTTTTTTAAGGGAGGGTTATAAAAAGGTAGATGTAGGCACAAAAAAACTCACGCAGTTCTTTGTCAAATGAACCCACGGTTTCTTGCCTCATCACTTATTGGGTGACTTCAAGAAAAGTTAGGTTTGTGACAGTTTCCTATTGATTTTTCTTTTATTGTAATTTAGCTGTAAGCACTAATGAAATACAAATAGGTATGTATGAAATCCATCTAAAAGAAGCATTGTGTTCTTCTTGAAGCTTAAAACTGTTGACCATGATGCAAATGTGTCATTTTAAACTTTAAACAACATAATTTACAAACAAATAAGAGCTTTTCTTAGTGCCATTATTTTCTGTAAATTGTAAACTTAATGATGTATTTATATTTTAAATCCAGGAACTAAAAAAATGCATCTCACTATGGCAACCATTAGCTTTTTCGGGGTAAACTGATAATTACTCTGATTTGTAACTCCTTTGTTATCTATTCTATTATAGCTCAAAACAACAAAGAGGAAATGATAAATTAACATGAAAATATTAATGTTGGAACCTTGAACAAATTCAGGTTTAATCTGTATAATATGAATTAAAAACTAGGAGCAATTAGGGATATTATTATTAGTCTTAGTGTAGTTGGAAAATAAATTCAGTAAAACAAAAGACAAAAAACAGTTTTTTTGCTCAAGCTTTTACAGTAGATTTGATGTACTGAATTTAATCTTTAATGCAATGAACAATTTAAAATAAATCTGAAATGGAATTTTTTTCTTAAAGCTGCCGTCACACAAATAGCAATTTTGCCATTTATGTCGCAATATCAAAAAAAGAATGTTTTGAACATAAGGAAATGAAGTGCAGCTTGTGGAACATCCGGTCCTGTATGAGTTTTGCTCATGATTCAGCTGTTTTTGTACAGTGCAAGCACATTGAGAGAAAAGGTGTAGAAATAACAATCTATTGCATTGCTTTTGCTGTGACATGACCATCTGGTTTTGTTTTATTTCTGTGTTTAAGGATGAATTTATTATCTGGGGTTGATAGTTCAATAATCAGAGTGCCCCCAGGTGCTCTAAATGAGTAGTAGCTGGATTAACTAATACTTTGGTCGGGCTTCTGGCAGTTGGAGCCACTTCAATGCCAAAGTGAGAACATCTTTATCAATGTAAACAGAGCAACTGCAGAGTGTAGTATGAGAATAAGCAATGTTAATATTGGGTCATTGCTGCAACATTTGAGTAGCTTATATGCTAATTTTACAATAGTTGTGCATGTGTGTACTAAATAGCGCTTTTTACCTAAAAACACATGTATTCCTACACCATTGAAATATAAGATACACCACACTGTGATTGGGTAAAAGAAAGAAGTCTGTTTCAATTGTTAATCTTAATGCATAATATTTCAATCCTGTAAGACTCACAAATGGAAAACACAAAGAAAGGCTATTGGAAGCTTATTTTTATACACATTTCTTTGGCGCTCAGACCCCGGGGGAAGACCTGAACGCTGCGAATGATGAGGGCTTGAATGTGCATTTTTAGGATTAAATTAGAGATGTCTCCCCCCCAGGATCCGACTGGTGATGGAGTGGAGGCCTGAAGGATCGGGTTGTTGCGAGTGGAGAGGAGGTGGGTCAAAGCTCAGCGGAAGAGCGAAAGAATCTTGCCGATGAGGATCTTTAAAGCAAAGCCTTGGAGATGATTGGCTTAAGAGAAGGTGTGGACTTGACGCTGATTGGATGGGCGGAGACGCATGGAGGAGCCATTGGACCGTCTGAGGTAGGAGGGAGTCTTCCGGATTGATTTTTCGTCAAAACTTCATTAATGCTTTGTTGCACATAAAAATGGAAAAGCTTGGTTTTACTTTTTTTTTTTTTGGTTACTTTCGAAGAGCAGCAAATTTTGACAAAAACAAAATGGTTAAAAAAAATTTCATAGGTCTTCCAAGGATTGCAAAATGTCACTATTTATATAGTCATCTATATTTTTTGCCTCGATACCACCTTCAAAAAAAAAAACTTTTAAAATGAAGCTGAAATCTAGATCTTCATGGTGATTCATCACTTGTGGCCATGCTTCCTTATTGATTCAAAGCCCAAGGAAAAATCTTCTCAATTAGGCTTTTCTGTCATGACCTAAAAAGTATAATCTTGTGTCTTTGTTCAGGATTTTATGTTCACAGGAAACAATTTCAGATGGAGCAAATAGTCCCAGCGTGTAAGCTCATTTCAATAGATCTCAGAGATAAGGTCAAGGAAGGATTGAAAGGATTATATGCCATTACCTAACCCTGTTTTTATTGATGGGAACAGAATAGAGAAAAAAGCCTGAAAAGAACAGAGATTCCATGTCGGCTAAGATTGAAATGAGCGGCAGTACAATGCTTCAGGTCCTCCTGAAAAATTAAATAACGGAACTGTCTCGTTGGCAGGGGGGGGGGGGGGGGGGGTTTAAAAGGGAATTTGCTCTGAATGGGGGGGTCCTTTTTTTTTTAAAACCTCGAGAGAAAGGGAAGTTTTTTTAAGAGAATTTTTTATCCCCCAACAATGGATCCACCCAGGGCAATGTGTGATACATGGGGAGGACCGCACAGACCTGAAAGATAACGCTGCCTCCCTCTATCTGGGTAAAATGTAAAGGAACCCTATTTCCCTTTTTCTTTCCCCCACCCTGTCTCATATTCAAAAAAGCCCAAAATTTCCCGGCGAATGGGAAATTGCCCCCCTACCCATATGGGGCCCCCCGTGAAAAAAGGGGCCAGTTTCAAAATCTCTATGAATTGTATTATTTCACCATTCATTTTTGGTCCAGAAGTTAATGACCATTATGAATGCAGAGGTAGCCAAGGGGGCAGGCCATGACTTTAGAGGAGTTTTAATAGGCCAAAAAGGGAAACCCCCAGGTAATTTAAATCCAAAATTTAGCCATGTGGAGAAAAAGGACATTGGGTTTAAAATTCATCTAAGGAAAATTTTACAGAGTGGGGGGGGAAAACAGGGGAAGGGAAAAGTAAAAAGAAAGGGGGTGGGTGGCCCAAAAGGCCCCTGGAAAAAAAAATTTTTTCCCTTTTAAAAATAAAGGTGTTTTTTTTTTTTTCTTTGTTTGTTTTTTACACCCGTGTTTTTTTTTGAAAAAAACTTTATGGGGAAACTTTTTTTTTTTTAAAAATTTAATTTCCCAAAAGGGTTCCTGCCAAAATTTTAGGGTTCTAAAAAACCCCCTTTTAGGGCCCTTTAATTCGGGGGTTAAATTTTTTAAAATTTCCTTTTTTGAAAACCCCCTCCATTTCTAAGAAAAAATATTTGGGTTCGTAAATAAAAAAAAAAGGGGGTATTAAAATTCCCTTTTTGGTAAAATAAATGTTAGCTTTTACCCCCAATTTTTTTAAGCTTAGGGGTTTTGGAGCCCACTTTCTTTTTCCGGGTTGTGCTTTGCGTAATCAAAAAAAACCAAAAAAGTTTAAAGGGTTTTGGTTTTTTTTTAAACCAAACAAAACCTAAAACAGTTTGGGGAGATCCCTCAAAAAAATTCCTGATGTTTTGTAATGGGGGGTTTTGGTTTTTTCCCAACCCCTTGGGAAAGCCTTGGGGGGGCGGGAAAAAATTTTAAAAAAAAAATCATTTCTTTTTCCAAATTTGAAATGAAACAAAAAATTTAATTTGCTATCAAGCCCCCTTCAAAAAGGGCTCTTAAAAGGTGGTTACTGATGAAGAAAATTTAAACCCTTTAAAAATTTAATTTAAAAGGGAAAAACTATTTTTTTTGGACTGGTTTTTGTGGTTTATTTTTGGGCTGCGAGAGAGCACAAGACTTTCAGCAGATACCATAAAGGCTGAACAGAGTACAGCAAAGTTGCTCCATTTTATTCTTTTGAGCTTCATACTTGTTCACGTTGGCAGCCTTTTGGAAATTTCAGAGGGAAGACATACAGAGATGTACTCAAGTTAGTTGCACTAATCCTTCATATATGTGCTAAAAAGTGTTTACATTTACACTGAACATTTTGTCCAATAGTTTTAAAATCACAAAATACTGTGACTGCTCTCTAAGACATTGTATAAAGTGACCTTTACTTTGCATATGTAATTATGACCACTCAGGGCAGGAAGGCTTGAAAAAGATATTTTGAAAGGGGTTCTTTTGTCTTCGTCTTGTTTTATTTTTTTTATCATGGTTATTCAAGAGAAAGTGGAATTAGCTAAAATCTGTTTCGTCAGGTGAGGTCCCCTACAATGACAGATGACTGAGGAGGCAAAATTTATCTTATTATATAAACCTAAAATGTTACTTTGTAACATTACCTCTATCCAAAAGCTGCTCTCAAACTCCATAAAACTCTCTTTTACTTCAGAAAAGTAGTTGACTTTGTGGGATAAATGAGTTTCTCTACATTATTCAGTAATGCCTGGTTCACACGGCAGGATTTTCAAATTGTCGGCTGATTTTCAAAGCCTGAGAGATCCCACACCTGACGATAGAAAATCGCAGACATAACAGGTTTGGTCCTACAGTGTGTGGTGTCCAGCCACACGGCAAGCACAACACACCACACACGAACAGATTTCATTCACGAACATTCATATGTCAGACAGGAAATCTCACAAAACCTCTCGAGATCAAACATGAATTCAGAGTTATTCCCTTCCCTATTTCTGTCACCTCATTTTCTGATTGGCTATACGTCCCATTCAACAGGCTGCGTGCTCATTTGTCTGCGGGGAACACCCCACATAGTAGGATATCGGGCCAAGATAATCCAACATGTTGAATATCACCGATTTGAGGTTGTAGCAGTACTGATGTCATTCTGAGCAGACTAGATCACTCTTAACACACCACACACAGCAGGAATATCTCATAAGATTATCTTAAGAGCCATCACAATAATCGGAGCATGTTGGAAGGGGAAGATCGGGCCAAAAATCAGCATAAAAATCATGCTGTGTGAACCAGGCATTACATAAACAAAATTTATTTAACAAAAACAAGCTCCACTACCAAGCTCTTTAATTACAAATGTCTTAACTGATTTTGATCACAGATCACCACTGTCCTGAATATTGAAAGGGCTTCAGACTTTTCTCCTTTAACCGGAATCAATTTGGAAATATTGTCCCTGCAATGGATTTGTGCAAAACCCCAGACCTGCTACCTCAGAGAGATGAAAACGGCAGATGAAACAGAAACAGTTGCAGAAAGAAAAGAAAAACAAGAAGACAAGATAAGAAGATATAAGATAAAGGGCTAATTTTTAAGACCAAATTAATTAAATGTTTGTAGTGTAGGCTTAATATGGGGGGAGAGAGATAGTTAATTTTGTTTTTAATTTTCAATTTATCAGGCCAACCGCTGCATAAACAAGATAATGAAAAAGGAGGGCATGAAAACAAAAAATATTATATCTTTACTGAACACAAGCCTAAGATGAAAATAGTAGATATTTGAACTCATATGATTAGGATATCTTCACTGATAAAATTAGCAATACAAGTCCATGTCTGTAGAAAAAAAATAATAGTGTTGCCCCATCAAAAACTAATTAAAGTTCCTAGGTTTTTGTATATGTATATTAACCTTGATAAAAGTAGAGCAACACATCTGTGTTATTCAGTGTTGGTAGTATGATGGTAGTCCAGGGTTGTTTTGACACTAGAGGTCCGTAGCCATTTATTTGCAGTTATGTGGGCTTGGATTATCTGGGCAGAATTAACCTTTAATATTCTTGATGGTGGCACATATCTTGGTGGGCATACATATCTGGGATTCAGTAAAACATGAACAGTAGAACATGTTGCTGACACTACCTGCTAAGGAGGCTAAGATCTTTTGACGTGCAGTGGTGGCATCTGCTATCTTCTACGGTGTAGTATGTTGGAGCAGGAGCTTATCTACAACTGAGAGAAAGCAGTTAGGCTCATCAGGAAGGCCAGCAGTGCCCTAGGATGCCCCCTCGACCGTAGTGGTGGTGGGAGACCGAAGGACGCTAGCAAAAATAACATCACTGTCGGATAATGTCTCCTACCCCATGCATGAAGATGTTGCAGAACTCCAGCATCATACTGCTGCATCCTAGGTCCACAACGGAGCATTATCACAGATACTTCCTCCCAACAGCGGTTAGACTTATAACCATTGCTGCTCCCGGCAACCTCAATAAGTGTTTACATCCCTGCTGTCTTTGCACCATTTTTCCATTTCTTGTAAAAAGTCTTGTCTTTTATGCACATTTATGTGTATAGCGTAATTTGTAAAAAAAAAAAAATGAAATCACGCTTCTCGGATGCACATTTAATTGAATCTGAGTAATTCTTTTTTTTATTCTATTTTTAACGTTTATGTGTTTGCCTTTCACTTTCCTGCTGGTACAGCTGAATTTCCCTTCTTTAGGACAAAAAAGTAGATTTCTATTTTATTCTGTTTTTTCTATGCTGACAGGTTTTCCAACATTAAATCCATTTTGAGTTGAAATTTACATTGATTGTTGTTATTTTTGATTACTGAAAACCCTATCCTACTTTCTGTTTTATATGAAAGAAATAAAAAAACAGTGCAGCATTTAAAATCAAAAGTCTGCAAGGTGTTTTTAATGTAGCCACTACAATTACTATTCGTATAAACTGGATTATGTAATAACTAAATTTGGTTTAGACAGTGCTGATCCCTTATTTTACAAACACAGCATCCTGAGCAGATATTGTATAGCTGTTAACGTTCCCAGATGTATGTTTTATTAAGGATGTTGTCATTTACATTTAATAAAAAAATCTTTTACACTAATCATTTCCTGATGCACCCATCACAGTGTTATTGATAGATTGTTGGGTTATACCCCCATCAATTTCTAATCTTCCAAACCGTTCTCCTTCCTTTTAAAACATCAGGCCCACTCTCAGGTTATTTTCAAGATGGGGCTTCAGTGCCTGATGCTGACTTTGCTGATGAGCGTCATTTCTGTGAAGAGGTGGTGGAATTTATCTGTCAGTGTGAACAAACCACTTACTCAGGTATTCCACACAGCTCAGCTGATTGATTCGCCCCAGTCTCGCTCTGGTTGGCAGATTCTTAAACTGCATTGATTAGGATAAGAAAATCCATTTTATGCATTGCAAGAGTTGATTCAGTTGCACCATCCAAACACAACAGAGAGAGACCTCCATCTGGTCATATCTGCTAAGCTATTCAATCACTGTTTACTTCAGTTTTGAAGCACATTAAAAATCTTTTTGCAGCTGGCATCCAGAAATAAAGATTAAATCTCAGGTTTTTTTGCTTCTTCTAAGCTGCATATTTTATATTTTTGTTACTTTATGACTCCCATAATTGGTTTTAAATGCCTTTCCTTGATTCAGAGTTCCTACCTGTTTTCATATAAAATGATATTTCCAGACTCTTCTTCACAATCGTCTCAGACATTAAATTTTAATTTTAAGTAGTCTATAAATATAGACCCTCAAAAAAACTGAAAGGAAGCAAAGAAAAGCTGGTAAGGCACAAGTAAACACACAAGGATGGATGGATGGATGGATGGAAGGAAGGAAGGAAGGAAAGAAGGAAAAGAAACAATGAAAGAAAATAAATAAGTAAGGGAGGGATGGACAAATCGGCAACGCAAAACGCTTACGAAGCAGGAGGATAAACTCTGCAGGTAAGTTTTATTTGCAAACAAATAATTTTGTTCAGCACCCTGAACATCATTGTTAGAGTATGAATCAATACTGAAATTGTGAAATTTAAGTGTATATCTCAAGAGTTCTAATTTTACAAAAGGATAGTTTCTTACAATTCATAACGCAGGTGAAACTATTTTTTTAAGCGTGTTTATGTAAGAGCTACAGAAAAACTTTACACAGTTATCAGGAATAACTGTGTAGAGTTTTCCATTTAACCTTTGAGGTTTTAAAAGTTAACAATATGCTGTGATACTTTTAAGGTTAAATAATGCATTTTACTTTGTAATAAGAATTATGAGAAAAATAAAATAAAATTCTGCGAAAAAATCTTACTAATTTATTGAGCCCTAATGTTAGGCAGCTCATAAAAATAGATAGATTTTCCACACTTGTTTATCTCTTGGTATCCAGCTTTTACCACTGTTGTTTTCATGATCCAGTGTGTTTTCACGCTTCAAGTCCAGTTGATTTTCTTTATTCTCGTGGGCAAAGAAGGGCGTTTTGTTGAGACATGAAAAGTAATTAAGTTGGAGAAGTTTCAGTTTTCCTGCAAAGTTAGAGCACCTTTTAAGCCTTACGAGGTCAAAAACTTTAAAATTTAGCATCAAGTGTAGTACTAAATAGCCATTCTGTTTGCTGGTAAGTTGTAAGCAAATTTAACAATAGGAATTTCATTTAATTCATATGAATTGCACCTTTTGGACCTTATCTAGATATCAGATTTATACCTTTTAACATCAAGTTTGAGGACCCATGATTAATGCAATACCTATAACTATGCTTTTCCAAACTGCAATGTATTTTGAAAACGAAAAGGTAGGTTATATCAAACATGAAAATAACACTGGGGATATCTTCTGCATCAATAGGCATTGTGAGGCTCCGCTGGTGAGAGTGTAACATAAATGTCTTTATTAGAGGGAGCGAGTGTCTCCAAAGATGATGCCTGGTGATATACAGTAGTGTGACTGGCTGAAGTTTGAGGTGTCTGTTAGACTGAAAGCAGTCTTTAATAAACAAGTCATTAGTAAACATCATTGTTGTTTAGCTAAGCCAACTTAAACTACAGGCTGTTTAGAGGTAAATGTGCAGAATTTCTGATTTGTGGCTGTTTGACACCATTTTAAGAATAGAACTCAGTTTATTCTTCCATTAGAGCATCTGATTTGTCTGTTATAAAGCTATTATTGGCCATCCGCCTTCATATTTAAAATCCTGCTTTCTCCTAAAAAGTACAGGGAGCCACCATGTTCGCTCACATGATTAACTCCTATTAAATCTGATTTTTTTTAATGGATTTTTTCAATGTTTAAACTTAATGGTATATCTAAGATTCAAAGTCCAGTCCTTTTTATCCCGGATCCTGGTAAAATGCATCGGACATCTTCTCTTGTTCAGAAATGGCTTAATACAAAGAATGTGACACTTGTAGTTCATGCTGTGATGCTGTCTGTGTGCAGTGACACTTGAAACATTGACCCTAGCCACAGTCCATGCCAAGTGAACCTCCATGCTTTTTTCTTCCACTAAATTTTACATTAATATGTTTGGATTCAGCCCTCGGAACAGCCCAATTCCCTCTGTGTCTTAATCTCATCTTTGGAGGGTTTAGGTGATGGCTTTCTGGACACCTTTCAAGTCAGTAATCTTCAACATGCTCATATAGACCAGAATATAACATTTTTATATTAAAAACCTTTCTATTCATCTGATGCAAATAACAGATCGTCCCTTGAAATATACCCCTGTGCTTAATAAAGTAATGTGTGTTTCACTTTTTTAATTAACCTAATAAATAAGACAAAAATAGATCATATTCTTATTTACCGAGACCTATGTGTGTGTTATTTCAGTTGTGAACTGATGTCATCTTGAGACTTTTGTAAATTCAATTTTAAATCCTTATCGTCATTCTTGATTAAAAAAGGTAGAAAGTAAAACACAAAAATAAAATAAATCTTTCAAGTTTGTGTGCTATAAAACAAGATTTGTTTTAATCATTGATGCCAAGTCTTCACCTCGCCCACAAACACTTGAAATTTCTGTAATTTTTCATAAAATCCGAACGTGTTTACATAAAAACGGTACAAACACCATCTTGTTAAGTTACAGACTAATGTCTCGGAGCTTGTTTCCTTTGCGTGACTAGTGCTGCTTAGACAAACTGCTAAGTCTGTTTTTCTAATGCCCAGCTTGTCTTCGCCTGTCCAGATCCTTTAAAGTACTGTGTCAGTTCCACTCTTCGCTGTCTCTCCTACTCTTCCAGTTGAGCTCAAAAAGAAACTCTATTACAAACAACAAAAACCTAAAGATGAGTTCTTTTTTAGAACAAAGATCAGGATATATTTTTCAAAATCAAAACTTTGGGGAAACAGGCCACCCATAGGGTACCAAAACCAGTTCCAGTGCTTAACCAGAGCTGGTGCTAGACCCAGTACTCAACTGGGTCTATAAAATAACAGTTTTATTTCTCCACAGACAGAGACCCAGCATGTTAAAATGTCTGCACAGGCTGTGAGGTGCTCAGTGAAAAGATTAGATCTTGCAATCTCAAAGTTGTATCCATTTTCAGTAAATGGTTTAGCATCTCTGGGTTATTTTCAGAATTTATACGGATAATCAGAGTGTGCTACACATATCCCGTTATAATTCTTAGTATCCCTGCAAACGGATGTCCCACTATGACCACCCTAATTTATTGGGTTTGAGTTCACACCTGTAGTTCTTACGAGCTGCTCTCAGACCCCATTTACCACCAGTGCTGCAAACAGGAGTTAAACAAGTTTAGAGCAGATTTTAAAAAATATAAAATCTAAACATAAAAACTTTTGTTGGTGCTTGCAGCAATAGAAACACAAAGCACTAGTCCTAAATGAGCACTAGCACCACTTTAGCACTAGAACCGGCTACGTGAAAAAGCCCTTCTAGAGAATGAACCGTGGGTGAAAAACTTTTTTGAGCATTGGTGTTAAAGTAACCCAGATGAGCTCAGCTATCTAAACTGCCGCAAAGGGCCCCAGTTTTACAGCTTTATAAAGAATCAGTTCACATGAACCATGGCCAATTTTAAGAAGGTGTGAATAACATGAAGGAGATGTTAGTCAGCCAATGTATTGGATCGGTTTCTTGTGAGTGTTGATCATTTCGGTGCTTTGCCATTTTGTATTTTTGAAGCTTTGTCCTATTGTACACAATTTCACGATGCCACCTACCTGCTTTGATAACTTTTTAAAATGACTTTTCTTTTAAATTATTTTTCACAAAATACTAAACTACTTTGAGAAATAAACTGATCCCCAACAGTAAAGCAAATCGGGAACAAAATGGAAGAGTGTCGGACAAAAATGGTCATGGCTGGGAAAGAAATGAGGGTATGAATTAGTGAAGAGCGAACTGCCAGTCAAGTTTTGATTCTCTTTAAAACCATAATGGAGGAAGAAAACATATCAACTTTTAATGACTATTTATTACCATAATTCAGAAACAGAAATGTTAGTCTTTTTATTCCATAGAGAGTCACTGACACTGACAAAGCTACTGTTGCCATTAACTTGGTACTTTTTAACCTTGACAGTACTCCTGGACCAGTAGGGCACAAGGAAACTCCCAACGTAGGGCACAAGGTGCCCTACGTTGGGAGTTTCTTCCTGTGAAAAGGTAGTTATTTCTTTGCATTGTATCCACATACTTGCTCAGAAGAAAGAATTTTTGCAAAGTAAGTAACTCAATGAGAAATGAGTATATTTGAATAGGACTCTGTCTATATGACTTCAGACCTTGGGTATATAATAGAAGTAGGTTGGCAGAGAACGGTAATGGTAGGGTACGAAATAGGGTGCAAACTGGAAATGTGTGAATTTAAATGGAGCTCTTTTTTGTGCTTTCGTTCTCTAAAGCCAATAATGGAAAAACAACTGTGAAAGACTAAGGTGATAGTAAAACATAATGGTGGATTGAGTCATGCACAAAAAACAGCAAGGAAAGAGAAAAAATAGTGAAAAAAACTAAATAACAGGCAAAAGTAGGCTAGGCGACAGAACTACTGATGCAAAAAAGAAGACAAAACAGTAAGATGATAGGGAATATACCAGTTAATCCAAGAAATTTGGAAACAGAATTTAAAAACCAGGAGATAACAAGGAGAGAATTAACGAATTAATTTAAGAAGGAAAAACTCCAAAGCTCAATGAGCCCCGAGACAAAAACAGAAAGAAGAATGAGAAATTCTTGCTGAGAATATAGTGAGAGACAAAGAAAAGGTGTAATGCTGGGGTCACCAGTTCTCCCAGTTTGAGAGCACCATTAGCAGTGTCTGCCCCAGATTTCTGCCTATTCCCATTACTATCACTGCTGGAGGCATTCAACTGTGAGACCTGACCCACTGTGGGCAGATGTTCTTTTCCTCTTTCTCAACTCACCAACACAACCACCCACAAAGCATTTGGAGAACATACGTTAAATATATAAATAATTTTTCACCCGCCTTTGATATTTATGCAGTTTTGTTTTATACTTTTGTGTAGAATCCCATCCTTCCTCGCTTACCTGGGGTCAAATCCAGGTTACTTGCTGACTCCGACACTGCTCAATACATCCTCCTCTGTCGAGCACGATGTCCTGTGAGGTTACATGACAACCAAACAAACAAAAACATGGGGAAAAAAAGAGGCCAAGACCAGAGCTGCATTTTTCCACCGCTGGTTTGGGTCGCCTAAGCAACTGTTCCATGAATGATTTGTGTGTTTTCAATTATTAACAAAGCTTCAAAGATCTGATGAGGTTCTCAGAGCCACTCTAAGAGGTGGTTAGTTGTTGGGTGGGATGGTTTCCGGCAAATCTCACAGATATGCGTGCATGTGTGATTCCAGTAAATGCACTAATGTTTCCCTTTGGTATGGAGGATGCATGATGAAATCCCAGCTGTTAGTAGAACGTGATGAAAGTGTGCATAACTGGGTATTTGTGTGTGCATAAATTAACTACTCCAGGGTGTAGATTATAGCTGAATGAAAAGGATTGTATCACTCTGCTAAACATGATTAAAGAAGTTCTTTGCATGTGATTAACATCAGGATGTGTGCATTTGCATAGCGATCATTATAACCAGTTTCAACTGTTCTATATAAAATTGTGTAATTGGTTTACATCACCAGCAGTAGATTTAAACACTGCACCCCACTGATACATGGAGTTCGAATACTACTAATGAACAAAACCATCTGCCTCAGTTCAATACCTTTGAGTGCTTTTATACGTTTGCTAACTTTGATCTTTCCCTACATTCTGGAGGTTTTTTGTTATAAGACCAAGAAGAGGAGTAACAAGAGCTTTAGAAGTCCCTCTCAGCTGTTTAAAGAGGTTCAAATGTCAGGGTAAAGACAAGGGAGGGAATAAAGAGAGGGGGGAGACAGAAGATGAAAGGAATCTGCAAACAAAAAGAGAAAAATGAAAGTCATACAGAGAGAGGCTTTTATCGTTACCAAATGACACATGCACCGCAAATGAAGGAGAGAAACGAGAAAAACTGAGAGAGCCGTAAAGGTAGAGAGTAAGGTTTCTGGAGGCAACATTTAGCAACAACTGCTACATCCCATTTATTCTCTTACCCTCCCAATGTCATCTTCCACCCTTTTATATTCACAACAAAGTAGACTCATTTAAAAACAAAATAGTAAAATGGTACAATTATTTGTTCTGGTGGTCCTTTAAATAGTTACAAATACAGTTTTAAAAACTCTTACAAATTTGTATAGTGGGTGTATTAAAGTATACCGAGCCCGGCAAGTGTCAGCGGGTGAAAAAAAAGACAAAGCCGGTGGAAATCCGTGATCACGCTTTATTAAACTCAGCGCTCAGTTAAGCAATCTCTGCGCACGGATTACTAAACTGTGCTCTCGGTTTCTGAAATCAGTCTGCATGGTTTGATAAACTGTGCGCTATGTTTTGCAATCCGTGCCCACAGATTACTCAGTAACATCTGTCCAGAGTTTGAACGCATGGCCCACACCTGCAAGGTAAGTTCAGTGGATCTGTTGTCATATATATAAACTTAAAGCAATGCCATGTTTTAATCAGTACAAAGCTTGTAATATGACTTTATTTTTGTTACACTGAGATATCTCGACAACTGTCAACTGACAACTGTTCCAACTTCTTGAGGTTTGACCAGGAACCATGAAGAACAGTAGAAACCAAAAAGAAGAAACAAAAAACCAGACAATAAAACACAAAGGAGCATTGACTGGTTGAGTAAGGGGCAGCTGAGTCTATATTGCTGTAATGAGTAACAGCAGTGGGTAAGCAAATTTACAAAACGTGATCAATCAGTTCAGATACAGACAACTTTTAAAAATGGGTTATTTCTCACACTTTTTCAACGAGGAAGAAAATACCAAATAATTGGAATATGTGCAAAATTTTAAGCCCACCCTTCAAATAAGACGCTAACAAGCTAACAGCTATGCAGTTGCAGCCATCGCCTTCGTCTTCATTACAGCTTGTGGTGAGATGTGGGTCTTCGCCTCTCACTGAGATGGTTCAGCTTCAAGCGGGAGGACAAGTTAGCCCGATCCGCCAACTGTGCTGAAAAATGGTTATCATGAAAGATGGCACCAAAGTGGACCAGTTTCATCTTTTCCAAAGTAAACGGTGATCTAACTCACTACAGAGTAACTGCTAGCATACATCCTACTTTCTGCACAGGAGACATTATTGGGATAAGCCTAAATGAAACACTGACATGAAATTTCCTATGAGAAGACTTCATGGTTTTAATTACAGACAGACATGCTTTTTTCTTGTCAGTTTGAACATCAACTTTAGAACTCATACACACATGCTAGCATGAGTACTTCAGGATCAAACACGGTTCACATTAGAGTCCAATGGTCGGTCGGTCGGTCGGTCCGTCCGTCGGTCGGTCGGTCCTTCCGTCCATCTATTTTCTAGAGAACCCATGCATGCATGGGGAGAAATACCCCCGCCCGGGAGTAAAACCCAGAAACTTTTTTAATCCTTTTGTTTTACATCACAGAATTCAGAGATTTACGACTCAACAAACGCATATACCAACCTTAACACAATAAAGCCTGCATGATCACCTTTGAAGCACATATTCCCATATATAATTTATCTTTGGAAAGTAATTAGAAACTGAGAACAGGATAAACAGCAGGCAAAAAGTGGAGGATCAAGACAAAATAGTGCAGACAGAAGAAATAGTGTTAGCAAGACCTTTTTTCAGTTTGATAAGTGGGACTGCAGAAGGAGATGGAACAACAAACAGAAAAAAGTGACACGTGGATGGAGTAGAGCTGTACAGAAGGATCAGCTAGTGCTACTGTTTTTGGGGGTCTTTTTATCTCAAAACGGCGACCAAGAGCCAAGCAAAAATACTCCTGGAGCCAAACACCCTGCCTATGACAAGTAAAAATCAAAATGAAACCATTTCATCCTCAAAGAGGCAACATTAATTTTAATTACTGTAGTTTTACCTGTCCCCACATTTGTTAAAGTGCAGCAGCTTTTTTGAAAACTTTCAAAAAAAAGAGTTGAAGAAGCAGCCCACAAAAGGTTTAAGAGAGAAGAGATGGACAGGCAAAAATGGCTTGTCTTATTTCAACAAGTTTTTTTCTCTGTTACATTTATTTTACAATTTTACATGTGATATTCCTCTTAATCACAGAACAGCAAAGCATAATTCCAATTTTATGGGTCAGGCAGATGGTTCCTTTGTTGAAGAGATTAATTACCATGCTGTGCAGCCTTAATAAAGGCAAATATTTGAAGAGAAAATTTAATTTGCCCTGAGTGCAGGCCTAGTGTAAATAGGTGAATCAGGGCCAGAAAAGGCTGATAGCCCGAGGTTGGATCATAATTTATTCTTTCCATTCGCCTGTTGAGCCTGAAGCTGGCAGAGCAGAACAGATAGGGAGACTAATGGGCATTCAACCACCTGGCAGCAAACAGGGGATCACAGCCTCTGCCAGAACAAGAGGAACACAATGGACCCCTGTATATTAAATACTTTCAGACCTGAAAGTATTGGAAAAAAGGGTGTTTGTGGTTTTGCAGCTGTCATAAATACTCAACACTAATTAAATAAAAAAATATAATACATTTTGATTATGTCACTGTTTTTTTCTTGTAAGTTTTAGTTTCTTGAAGCCTGCTGCTGTCCAGCATGCACCTGTTTTTGGTATAACTTTTAAAAAGTAGCTGCTTCAAACACACTCCAATTTTCCATTGCACCATTCCAGTGGTTTAAACATCACTGTAGCTAAATGGTGGAGAAAGTGCTAGAGTGGCTAGCGTTTTCTAACAGTACAGAGAATAAGGCAGCATAGCCCTACCCCACATGCTCAGTCAGCAGGCTAAAAAGGGCTACCACAATTCTCTCTAGCTTACAAAAAAATAATAATAATAAATTCCAGCTAGTTTTAGAAATATTTCACACTAACTAAAGAGCACACAAAAATGAATAGAATATGGCAGGGACAAGAGAACATGACCAACAGAGCATAGATAACATCAAAACAAAACCTAACCCAAACAACCAACCCATTCACACACAGCCACATCCCCAGGCAAGACCTTTTAGTAAAACAAAAAGCAGATTAAATACCTCAGACAAAAATAATGACAAAAAATCAAAATACATAAAGACAATCCCTATCAGCAGCTGTGAAAAATAAAGGTTTTGGACCTCTACAAAGTCTGAACCAAAAGCTGATCTTATTCACAGGTTAATGAGTTCATCTCTGACTACAACTAAATACTTCTTGTTTGTTTGCTATATTTTTATAAAGCCCATTGTAGGGCTAAAACAAATAATAGTGATTAACTGATTATTGAAATAATCGTCAACTAATTTAGTAATCGTACATTACTGGAGTATACAGACTCTAAAACATGTCAGACTCTAAAACATGTCATTTGCTGAAAGAACAACCCACTCAGAGCAGTAATTAGGCCACAATTGTACAAAAATATGTCCATTTTGATAGATAAAATAAAAAAAAAAATCCTTCTTTGTCTGTAAATATGCTCTATCCAGAACTCCTCAAGTGGCATAGTTGCAGGTTCACCAGGTTCAAAATCTGTAAAAAATCTCAATTAGCACCTTCTGCTATCCGATTATTAATCAATTAATTTAAAAAAATAGTCGACAGATTAATCGATTAGCAAAATAAATGTTAGTTGCAGCCCTAACTTTAAGGTTTCAAGTCATATTGGCGGAGGGCCCGCTGTCAGCTGGGTTTGGGTTTGGAGGCATTTCATTAAATCATATTCAAAGCTTTAAACAGGCCCCTCATTCACCTGCATCCAAGCTACAGGATTTGAAGGCCAATGGTTTTTCACCCTGTAGGTTAACTCACTTTATTATAAAGAGAGATATTTCTTGTCTTATGCTGCGTCCTCTGCCTTTAATTAATCGTACGATTTAATTAATAATCAGAAGCTTTAAAGCCATGCGTCAACATGTGAATTATAAGGTTGTTGATTTAGCTCTGCAATTTCCTGGTTGCAAAGGAGGGACTGCTTAAAACGGACATCATCTGAAATTGTTTTCTAAATAAATAGATGCAACAGATCAGGAAAAATTGTGTTACAGAGCAAAATATAAAGAAATGTATAGTGACCGAATTTTAAGCGTAAAGTATTCATATATTAAGCGCAGTAAACTATGTGAATAAGAGCATAAAAGCCCATGCTAATATTTGACTTGGCTCTTTCTAAAAAGAATGGATGTTTTTGAAAATGCTGAGTGCTTAAAATCACTTTGTTTCTTAAGTTTGTTTTCAAGCGGCCAAGTTTCAGTGTTGTCTTTGATAGTAATCTGAGAAAAATTAACTTTCAAGCCAGCATCAAAGGGCAATATATTTGTATGTATAAAGAATAAGTTTGGTATGTAAAACTGGTCAAACTAAGTGTGTATTTTGGATAATAATCTACTATTTAATCTATGTTGATTGAATACAGTGTGATTCCAAAAAAAGACAAAAAAGAAGAGTTCTTGTTATGAGTCAAAATTGCTACATCATACTCTACATACTTTATTTGAGGACATTTTAGAAAGTTGCACCTAATAATAGAATCCAGACATATTTTCTTACCTGATATCTAAAAAAAAGTGAAAGTAGTTTTTTTTTTGTGTTGGTTTTTTTTCCCAAAACAAGTGGGTGAACTTTGATAGTGCCCACTAAAGTTTCCTTGTCATTTTTCCATGTAACATTGATTGATTGCAGATGTTGTAGCAGAGGAAGATAAAAAGGACCATGTGTTTAAATAAAATCCAGTGTTTTTGTTCACCTTTTAGGCTCTGGCAGTGATTGCTTCAAAGAATAAACTCCAGATTGAGACTGCGGTTCAATTTAAGCTGATTATTTGCGGCTGTTCTTTCCCAGCTCTAGGCCTCCCCATGTTCAATTGTTGGTCATGAAAAGAAAGTGATTGCAACTGCATTGAGAAAACTCATGGCAAATCGCCTTAAAGATCCAACAAAATTTCCATCTTTGAAAACCGACATGCTCCATAATTGTTCATTTTCTCACTTCTGTTTCATGTACTGTATGTCATAAAATAGCAGGACAAAAGCTTTTTATCTGTATTTGAAGAGAGAAAATAATATATATTCTCTTGTGGACATTACACATTAAAAATACATGGGTGCACCAAATGAAAAGCTACCCAGGTACAATAAAGAATTAAAATTTAAAGGGAAGCATGATACACTGTTTACCAACAATCTAAGTACCACTTCTGTGTTAAAATTGCCACTTGTGTTGTTTTAGGCTTTGTTGTGAACATCCCTAACAGTAGAGACATTGGAAATAAAGACAGAAATACATACAGTTGCTTTTCACAAGAAAAAGGGACGACAATGCATTACATGAAGCCATTAAATGCCATCAGCGGTAATTAACCCACTTTAAAACAAGGTATTAGATAGAGAATAAATCAGAATTAAAATAACAACCCGGAGTGTAATGGCATAATCTAACACAGATTCAGTCTTGCAATGTTTTAAACTTACAAGAAAATGCCAAAACAGGCTAGAAATTATTAAATCTGGAAGCTTAAACAGCAGGGTTCCAACAAGTGCTTGAAATCCTAAAGAACAGCTGAAATTTGGTGTTTTCAAGGTTTTCCAAGAGCTCAAGTGTCAGTTCAAAAGTGCTTGATGCAGCTAATGTTCAGTATTGCTATCGAGGCCTTAAAACCGGATCTTGTGCAAAGCAACACAGTTACCTTAACCAATAAAAGACTGGTGCAACAATTTGGACACATATGGGTAGATTTTATTTCATATTTTTTGAGTAGAAGTTATATAGGTTTAAGAGCTGAAATAAACTTGAACACAACACGTGAATTCCAACCACTTAAAATGTACTCACTCATCAAAATTAGTCAAATTTTACAAATGGTAAATGGATCGAATTTATATTGCGATTTTAATTCAAAGCACTCACAGACATGCACACATTCATACACAGATATGCAAATCCGTAGGCAAGTTGGGGTCCTCCTGCCACATGTCGATGTGGCAGGAGGAAGCTGAATCAATCCCATAATTTCGGATTAATACAAATACTCTTTCCACTGAGCCACAGGCCCCCAAACATTTTCCTTAAATTAAACTATTTGATAATATAAACAAAATATTTAGGAACTAATTTAACTTAAACCTTAGACAAATATATGTTGAATTAGATCATCAATCAAAAAGAAGTACAATATATCATTTAAAAAAATCTCCTTAGAGGTGGTTCTGACAACCACCAGGTAGATGCTTTGTCAAGAGCCCATTGCTCTTTGATTAAAGCTCTTTTTACCCACTTGTATCCTGAAAGTGCTTTCTCTAGGTGCCATGGATTGCTGGGCTTCAGATTACAGCTAAAGGGTTAGTTGAGGGTATTTAAGTTGGTGAGTATGACAATTCGAGATATTACAATGCTGCAAGTAATACTTCTTGGTGTCAATTGGATTTCTAGTGGTATCCAATTACTTTAAAGGCAGGGTGGGGGGTGACAACCCCACCACTGGGGGTTCTCTTTTTGTTTTCTTTTTCAGGTTTGAACCTTCCATTAGCAGCAGATGAGATGCACCTGGGCCCAGTGTGCTCCTGCCCTATAAAGGCTGCTTCTGCCTACTCTTCAGTATGGCTTTTCTGTTCAGCGGGGATTTCAACCAGGCTACCTCTGATGTTCTGTTGCAGTTATGTCTGGGGTTTTGCACCAAACACATGTCCACACATCCAGGCATTCTGGCCTAACTGACAACTGATCAAACATATTACTTCTTAGGTTTACTTAAATAAATTATTTTTCTTAAACTCCTACCACCTTGCGTTGTCTCCCTCTGGTTGTTACAGTCCTTGAGCCAGGCTGTAACAACAGAAAATGAATGGAAATGATTCAGCACTTATAAACAAGACTGCACTGCTTACTGACAGGATCCGTGAAAGAAACCCTTTAAGATTACCCAAACAAGCCTGGTTATGTTGGGCAGATGCAAAAGAAAGACCAAGGGACGTCTTTGGTAATTCTCTCTAAATTAGCTGTGATTGTTATGTTTTTCTCCCTTGGGGCAGGAGTCTAAATTTACAGTCATTGAGGACCAGTGTCCTGCACCTTTAAGATGGGTCCCTAGTCCAACACACCTGAATTGAATGGCTGAATTACCTTTTCTGCATTCAATTAAGTTCTACAGAGTTCTACACATTAGTCTACATATTATTCTTGTGGGACTCCTCAATAAAAAAAGCTGATATTGTATAGTGAATGTCAGGGCGTGGTATGAGTGGATCACTTTTCTGCTCCTGAACCAGGGTTTTTTGTAATCTTGCCATATATGTTTGCTGATTTAAAAATGTGTCCTACATGGGATTAAACGTGAAGAAATTTGGCATTTTTTGAGAAAGCTCTGTCACGTCTGTTATTGACGCTCCCCGTTTTATGTGATATTTGTATGCACTGGGATAAAAGGGGTAAAGTTAATAGCCAATGCTAATTTGCAACCACTGTCCCTGGCTATGGGTTTGAGAAATAAAACACAAAGCTTGGATGGAATACAAAGCATATTTAAAAACATTACTTCATTCCTCCTGAAATTTAGGGTTGGAAGTTCAATCCTCTATAAACAATTAATTAACTAATGTTTGAGAAAATTATGAGCTGAAATGATCAGAAAGAAGACCAGACTCCATTCAGTTGGAGCTGTTCCAATCATTCAGCATGCAGAGTTGAGTAAAACTTCATGAGATCAGATAGAGCTTCTGGAAAATGGTGAGGGAGATAAAGTTGGGTTTTATTGGGTCATTGCAGCAACATTTGAGTAGCAAATTGCACATATTCTGCAGTAGATCTGCACATGTGTAGCATCTGGTGTCTCTGGACTGAGATGTTCATGTTGTGGAGATTCCACATGTCCAAAAAAGTCAAGCAAGTAGCCTGACTTAGCCTTAGATCAAACTCCATATGTTACAGTATGGCAACATTGTTTAAAAAGGCAGAACATCTTCCTATACCATTACAATGCAAGTTACATTTGTTGTATTGCGAATGGGGGTACAAAGATGTTTAGAACAGTCAAATGTTTTACTGCTGTGGTTTTTTACAGGGTTATATCTTTAGGGTTTTTGTGCTGCTGCTTGGGTCTAAAGTTTTATTTTTTTTTACTTTTCTTTACGTAATTAGGCTCGACAAGAGTTTTTTTAGTCCTAATAACTCCAAAAAATGTGAGTAGCATGAAATCAGTGTTAATGTTTAAAGGATAAAGTAGAGTAGTTGAGTTAATGCATTTATGCTTATGAAAAATTATCAGTGGAGCTTCTAATAGCATTGACAGCACACAGTGTGGATTCATGCTTCTTTGCATGTGAAGCAGACACCTGTGATCTTATTATACTGGAGGGATTTTAATGCTAGGTGTGATGGTCATCCAGGAGGTTTGTCTATTAGAGTAAGAATCTACCAGGTCATACACTCCTGATAAAAATCTTAAAACATGTTAAAACTTTGCTTTTTGCACTATTGCATCTTAAAAAAAGGTTTTAGGTAGAGCTTCGCAGCACTTATGCGAGAGGCAAAACATTTTGAGCAGGGATGTATTGAAAACAAACATTTTACTTAAAATAGGCTATTCATCAGCAGATCAAAACATTGCTCAAAAAGCCCAAAACCCCCCTCAAAACAGAAATCAAAGTGTCAAAAAAGGATTCAGTACTCAGGACTCATAGCTCCAAACAGTCTTGTTGATCACTTGGAACAGTTCTTTAGTCATTCTTGATGCAAGTGTTTCCAGGAGGCAAAAAGCAAATTCTTCCAATATTTTAACTAGTCTTAAGATTTTGATCACGAGTGTAGGTTGATATCAGGTCCGAATACAGGACCAACGAGACACATTTATATAAAGTGTTTTGGTCTGTTTCAGTGTTTGGGATCCAACATTATGGACAATGTTTAAACATCAGATTCTTTCACACTGGATTAATAGAGTAAATTTGATGAAAATGTCACTTGGCAATAAATCGCAGGATATCAATCATCCTTTGATAATCATGTAATTGTGACATTGAACAACTGGGAGAACAAACAAGGCTGGTGATATTGGACTGCATGAGTGCTAAGTAATGCAGGACATGAATGTAAAATCCTCTTAACGGTTTAATTTGACACACTTGAGCCTAGAGTGGTTTTGGATTTTTTCCCTTATGCCGTTCAGCCGACAGCTTCCTCTCATCCTCATTGATTAACTTGTCAGAGTGACCAGCTGTGTTTCGCCGGAGATAATGTTTTAATTAACGGACTTCAATATCTAATTAAGATTAGATGGAGATGCTTTATAGAGGTTATTTAAATAAAGGCAGACAGGACTGTAGGGGAAGGTCTGTACTGATGACAGGATCAATGTTGCCGTTGGGGAGTACCATCCTGTGGTCCTGAGGTACTTTTGGAGAGAATGGTTCTCTGACATGTTTAACCAGGACCTCTGTATCACAAGGGACTTTCTACCCAGGTTCATAGACTCTTGAAAAGTTATCAGATATACAAACTCGAAAGGCTTTCATTTTTGGTTTTCAGTGAAGTAAAAAAACTTGCTTCAACTTTACTATGCTATTAATATCACTCTTATTCTTGAAGGATTCTCAATAATGAGAATAGGTCACATGAATGATCTTAACTTTTTAAAATCTACAATATCTTTTTCAGTCTTGAAAAGCTGAAAACTTTGGTCAGAAAATACAAAACAATTAGAAGTAAAACTTTAATTAGTGCCTAAACCACAAACCTTGTGCTAAGAGAAAGCATTAATTGGGATTTTGAAACATTTTAGGTGTATTTTTTATAAACTTCCTTAAAATCATCTTTTAGAGTAGCCTTATATTTAAAATTTGCATATTTACAGTATAACAAAAATAAACCAAAACGATCCACCATACAGACTTATTTCAGCATAACTGTTCACACTGACAGGGTACGTTGCAGTGGTTTACTGGCGTATTTCAGTCAACCAGAATATAATTGAAGTTAATTTATTTTAGTAATTCAAAAAACTGAAACCTGTATAAATAGATGTAATACACCCAGAGCCATATATTTCAAGCAACTTTTACGATTAGGGTTAATACCAAATAAAAAAAAAATCTAAAATTCATTTTCTCAGGAAATTTAAATATTTACATAGGACCAATGAAAAAAAGATTATGTTAAGGGGTACAAATCATTGGGGAAGATTGCTGATTGTAGTTGTCAGTGTCTCGCTCCCCAAAAATGCTAGCAGTTTACACAGTGTACACATTGGCAGACAGCTGAGTGGAAAGAAAAAGTGTGGTAAAAAAGTGCACGTACTAGACTGATATTTTCACCTTTGAGAGGATTATGAAGCAAAGCCCGTTAAAGAATTTTTTGAAGTTCAATAAGTTATGGACTGTGGCTGGAGTCAGGGCTTCAAGAGCCACCACACATTCATGTATACAGAACACTGGCTACAAATTGCATTTCATTGTGTTAAGCCTCTCCTGAAGCAGAGACAATGGTTGAATCATGGGCTAATAAGAGAATGGGCTGGATTGTTACTCAATTTTAAAGTCCACTTTTCAGCAGGTCATATGTCCGTCTGCCGAGATGCCAATTTTATTTTCCCGGAGGACTTAGCACCTGCACACACTACTAAAAGTACCAATAGCTTGATTGGTCAGCAAACTCGCCTGACCTAAACCCCACAGAGAATCTAAAGAGGATCGTCAAGAAAAAGATTAGAGACACCAGATTCAATAACGCAGATGAGCTGAAGGGTCCAATTAAAGCTACCTTGGCTTCTTTAAGACCTCAGCAGAGCCACAGGCCAAACACGTACATGCCACTCTGTACTGATGCAGTAATTCATGCAAAATGAGCCCCAACCAGGAATTAATAGCATATACTGTACAGTATATGGACATGCTTTACATCTTCGTTCCACATCACAGCTAAATAGCAAGTGTTTTATTCCATCACATAATATAAAACTGGTACACACTAAAATTTGTTGTTGTAACGTGACAGTGTGAAAACGTTTAAGGTGTCTGTATATCTTTGTATCCTGCACATCTAACCAGACAGTCCTTAAAAGATTCATACACTCACGCAAAATAACCCCATTATTACACTACAAACTTTTTTATTTACAAGAACTCAAAATTGACTGTCAGAAAACAAAACAAAGTCGACATGTCCTAAAATAAACAACAGTGTTTTTCTTGTCTTTATTACAGTTACATTTTTTATTTTATACCTTTGTTACCATACTGATAAAACTTAAAACCTGATGAGCTGGTTCATTAATTTCTGAAGCAACTGGAAAAAACATGCATTGAAGACGAAAGGGTAATGGCAAACATGTTACAACTTTTCAGTCTAATGAGTGGACAGACCTCCCCAAGGTGACTTTGATCCATCACCGACAGACCTCCTTCCACTTTTTCCCTCTTCTCTTAAATCTCTCCATCATGTCCTCTGTGCCTTCCATAGACCGGATAGCTGCAGTCATACCCCAACACACAAATCATTAAAGGCAGAGCTCTAATTAAAGACAATGTTTAAATACCTTCACTAATCCATGCACTATTGTAGTGTATTAAGTATCCCATCATTGATTTGGACTGGGTGATTCAGAGGAAAGGCAAAGTCATTAGAGCAGATTTGAAAGATGCCCTTTGTTGATGGTTCCAGACGAATCTTTACTCTGTTTGTTTACTTGACTAGAAGTACAATTTTCTAAATGGCTGATAAATGTAGGAGCTGTTACAGAAGGCAGACTATTGGACGGACAGGCCTGCAGGATTCCCAGAGCATGTTCTGATTAGTGTCTGTATAATAATTGATATTTGTGCGAGGATAGTAAGAATGATGGTAATTATTAATGAAATTAACAGGCAGGACAGAACAAGCATATAATTAGAGCTCCTAACATGCAAGCTGATTGTTGGATTATTCCTTAATCAAAGAACGCAGTCTTGCTTATTGTCTTGATTCATGCAAACAGCTGAAAAAATATATTTTCAATTAAACATATTTATGCATCTTTGATTGTACTGGTTTTCTCACACGGGCCTAAGGCTTTTATTTTATGCTACTCTTTGGACAGATCAGCAACATGTCCACATTATATTCCACATCTTCTAAGCAGAATTTGCATTTAATGGCAAACCACAAGGTTTTGAATTTTCATTTTTAGAGTATAACTTTAATGTTTTGTAAATTTTTGAACTTTGAATTAGATTTTGATAATAGTTAAACAGTGAAAGTTAGTAAATTAAATATATGTCAGGGAAACAGAATTATCCAAACACTTGCCCAAGGGGGGCACTGTACCGGGAGGAAGGGAGCAATGGCTTTCTGCTAAAAAGAAAGCAAGGATGAGGACTACAGTCAGGATACTGCAAGGATTTGTTTTGCATAAAGATTAGAAGTGATTAACATTAAATAATATTATTGTACTTCGTTGTTTATTAAAAGAACACTGAAGGAATTGATTGTAAACAAATTTACTGGACAACATAGCTGTTGGTCAGCCAGTTTAGAGCACAGTACAGCTTATTCCTGGTAGCAACTCTCCATGTCAACTCGTCCCTTCCTTCTTAATGTTCGTTGCAATGTTAACGGGACAGACTGTTTATGGCTGCAACTCTGATTGCAGCATATTTAAATCGGTTTAACATTGATCTCTGGGGCTAAAACCGGACTCAGTGACGGAAGCGGAAGGGTGCTGTTTGGCATCAGGAGAGGTGAAAGATAATGATCATATTGCGTTTATTTACTTTAATTTTACCACAGAATTCAACAGCTCAATATTGTGGCATATTTCCAACCAAAAAACAATCGTAAATTTTTTTTTCTAATAATATTAATCTAGCCCCCACATGTGTCTAACTGTAATAGCAACATAGGTTTTTCATCCTGCAACATGATTTTCCATTTATGGTAAGGGGGAGCATTTTCCCATCCCCATTAAAGTACAATTAAAAATACAAAATTTTTGAGGTAATTTGTCCAAACTCTTCAATTCATTTCATTTGTTCCTGTTCTTTTATATTTGTATTGTCGAAAAAAAAAGATAGCTGGGAAAATACATTCAAACTTAGGAGGAATTAAAAATCGGTCTCCTCTGCTTTGATTAAAGAAAATTTGTTTACCTCTTCCTTTAATTTGAACTCTTCACTCCGTTAACTATTTTCAATCCTACAGAGACTAACATTAAATCACTGTGTCTTTTTTACTATTGTTATAACTTTCTTATCTAATTCTGATTTCGTATGAAAAGACAAATACAAGTCTAGAGGAGAAACCCAGACATTTTTTTACCGACCAACACTCTCCTGCTCAGTCGGAGAGATCCCAAAAATTTTCCTGGGCAGAAAGAATATCTACTTCCTCCACCGAGGGGTCTCCTAACCTAACCTAAAAAGAGAATAATCAGATTGTTGAACCACCTCAACTGATTCCGTTTAATGTGAAAGAGCAGCCACAGTATCTATAAAAAGCAAGCCTGAGACCCTGACGTTGCAAACAAAATAGCCTCCTCTTCAAGGCTACATCTTGAGATCATGTCAATGAACAGCAGAAACAGAACAAGGGCCAGCACTGGTAGAGGTAAACCTCTGGGGAGAAGCTTGGCTTTCTGTTGATAATCTCGATGCAGTTCTTGCTTAACTTTGAAAAGCCCAGTTGGCTCTTGAAAGTATGGCCTGTACCTTATACTTCCACGTACCCCCCCAAAAAATACCTTGGTTAACAAAGTTGCAGTGGCAGTTCTCTTTCTGCTGCCCCCCACACCCACTACTAATGTCTCCCTTCTGTGGTTGTTTCCATAATACAAACATCCACTGAAACGGTCCCAGTTTGTGAAGATGTAATTTCTTTGAATTGCCCAATTGAAAGTAGCTAAACAGCTTAAGGAAAACAGTCACTAAATACCTTGTGCCCCACCTCACATAGGCATGGTGTGAACATATCAAAGCAATAGAAAACCTGTTCAGGGTGCTATTAACTACAAATCATGCGCCCTCCTACAAATCATGTCGCCTATATGGTTCATATTTAAATCTCCACTGCACAATTGTAAGCCTTCTCCAGATTCAAAAAACACATCTGGATCTAACTATTAAACTTTCACGACTCTCACAGCAAATCAGCAAGGGCAAAGATCAATTGTTGCACAGACAGGATAAAACCACGCTGCTCCTAAATCTGAGGTTCGACGGCTCAATAGGTGTTGTCCTTGTCCGCCATGCGAGATTAAAGAGAAGTGTCAGCCATAACATACCCAGAGGTTCCGATGTCTAGATGGGAGGCCAACATTGTGGGGATGTTTTTTCTTTTTCCCCTTTAATGAGAGTGTACAGTGCACAATAAGCCTAGCATCAACTCAACAGTATCAGGAGCTATATCTCTGACTGGCAGTGATTTAAAGGCAAGGTGCAGATGAACTATAAATTGGTTACGTTATCTGAGAGAAACAGAAAAACCACCTGTAAATTTCAAATCCCCACATCTACAAATTAAAGTAATTCAAAGTAAGCCTCTACTAGCTATATTAGCACAAAATTAAACTAATAAAATAATCAAAAAAGTAGCAGCAAAGTGCTAGAAAACAGAAGTAACTGCACTTGTCTATGGTGTCTGTTGGACAAAGCATTTTTTTCCTAATCTTTGCTTAACCCCGGGGTCTGCAACCTGTGGCGCTGGAGCTGCAAGTGGCTCTCTTTGAATCTGAGGTTTTTATAGAATAAATCAATTTCCACAACAGAATAAGACTAAAGTACCGGTAATACTTATTAAACCTATTTTTAAACTCAAATGCTACTCTGTTTAATCTACCTGGATACAGAAGACATACAGGGGTTGGACAATGAAACTGAAACACCTGTTATTTCAGTGTGGGAGGTTTCATGGCCGAATTGGACCAGCCTGGTAGCCAGTCTTCATTGATTGCACATTGCACCAGTAAGAGCAGAGTGTGAAGGTTCAATTAGCAGGGTAAGAGCACAGTTTTGCTCAAAATATTGAAATGCACACAACATTATGGGTGACATACCAGAGTCCAAAAGAGGACAAATTTTGGGGTGCACGTCTTGCTGGGCGCATCTGTGACCAAGACAAAAAAGTCTTTGGGGATTTTAAAAGACCCCGGGTATCCAGGGTAATGTCGCATACCCCCAAAGAAGGACAACCCCACATCCAAAAGGATTAACTGAGGACGCAAGAGGAAGCTGTCTGAAAGGGATGTTCGGGGGGCTAACCCCGGATTGTATTCCAAAAACCAAAAACACGGCTGCCCAAACCCGGGCAGAATTAAATGTGCCCCTCAACTCTCCTTTTTCCACCAGAACTGTCCGTCGGGAGCTCCACAGGGTCAATATACACGGCGGGGCTCTATCCCAAAACCTTTGGTCACTCATGCCAAATTGCCAAACGTGGGTTTCAAGGGTGAAAGGGCGCAAATCTTGGGGCTGTGGACATGTGAAACATGTATTGTTCTCTGATGAAGTCCACCTTTACTGTTTTCCCCACATCCGGAGAGTTACGGTGTGGAGAAGCCCCAAAGAAGCGTACCACCCAGACTCTTGCTCCCCCGGTGAAGCATGGGGGTGGATCAGTGAGGGTTTGGGCTGCCATATCATGGCTTTTCCCTTGCCCCAATACTTGTGCTAGATGGGCGCGTCACTGCCAAGGACTACCGAACCATTCTTGAGGACCATGTGCATCCAATGGTTCAAACATTTATCCTGAAGGCGGTCCCGTTATCAGGATGACAATGCACCAATACACACGCAAGACTGGTGAAAGATTGGTTTGATGAACATGAAAAGGAAATTGAACATCTGCCATGGCCTGCACATCCCCCCAGATCTAAATATTATTGAGCCACTTTGGGGGGTTTTGGGGGAGCGAGTCAGGGAAAAATTTTTCCCCCACCGTATCACGTGTGACCTGGCCACTATCCTGCAAGAAGAATGGCTTAAAATCCCCTCTGACCACTGTGCAGGACTTGTATATGTCATTTCCAAAACAAATTGACGCTGTATTAGCCGCAAAAGGAGGCCCTACACCACACTAATAAATTATTGTGGTCTAAAACCAGGTGTTTCAGTTTCATTGTCCAACCGCTGTATATGGTTGGGTATTTTCATGAAACACCACTTGGATGTTGCTCTATTAATCAGAGAAAGTGAGAAATAATGTACCTAGCAGAGAAAGAAGGAAATATGTTTCTGTTTCCTGTTCTTTTTTGGAGCTGATCTTGAGACTTAGATTTAAGCGCAGTATTGTGTAAAACTCAGTTCTGCTGGCAACTTGTTCTCCTTGCTCTTTTGTTCAGACCCGAACCAAAGAAAAGACAAAGCGTTTTGCACCAGGAGCACCATGGGGCCCCAATCTTGTTTCCCACTTCTATACTGTTTCCTCAGTTCTTCTCTTACCCTTGACCTTTCTTTCTCTTTGGATTTTCTCCTTTAAATCTTGATCTTCTTCTCTCGGTGCATTTTAAAGGGATCTTTTGTGTAGCACTGATGGAAAGACCACTTTCAAACAAAGACAGCTCACATTGTGGAACAGGGACAACAAATAGGATGTTTTGTGGGCAGTCTGAAGGTGCTCTTTTATCATCAACAGGGAGAGGAAAAGAAAAGAAAAGAGGAAGTGGAAAAAGGTGAACGTGTAAGTCAGGTTTATCCATCTGGAAATCCATGGCTTTCAAAGGACAGTTGGTCATTGTTTTAAAGTCTATTTTACAACAATTCAT
Organism: Crenichthys baileyi; assembly: GCA_036173005.1. Lineage (NCBI taxonomy): Eukaryota > Metazoa > Chordata > Actinopteri > Cyprinodontiformes > Goodeidae > Crenichthys > Crenichthys baileyi. The sequence goes on from JAHHUM010000593.1 coordinate 1,053,532, forward strand.
ATGTTGGCCTAGGATAGATCATTTAGACCTTGCCACGCCCTTCGTTTTAATCTCA